>JAXBDA010000083.1:0-63680 GCA_036023075.1 Gaultheria prostrata | reverse complement strand
CCTCAGAAGTAAACGGTAAGCAAACCCCCCCCCCCCCCCCCCCCAACAATCCTAATACCCATAAACTGTTTGAAGAGAGAATGGGAAGGATGAAAGATACGCCAGGAAAAAGAATGAAGGAAAAAAAGAATACATCAAAAGCAGAATCATGTTCACCAAACATTTTTGTTCCAGAAGAAATCGTTGTCGAAATACTCTCAAGATTGCCCCTTGATTCTCTTCCCCGGTTCGCCTGCGTTTCCAAGCAATGGCATTGTTTGATTTCTAACATATCCGCCACAAAGACCGGATCACCGACGGTTCTCCTAGTATCCAAGAACTTGACAGCATATTCCTTTTCACCTCATTCGATTAACAAAGATCAACAAGAAGTAGTTCAAGTGAAAAGTGTTTACGTTCCTTGGACAAGGATTGAATCTGATAAGGGTATACAAAACTGCTTGGAATCGTGTAACGGGCTGTTGCTTATGTGTATTGGCGTGGACTTGTTCTTGTGGAATCCATTGACTAGATTCTTCAAGAAAATGCTGGCATATGAGCCATTGCGGCAGTTCTGCCGTGTACGTTGTGGTCTCTGCTATGACTCCACCGGTGATGAGTACAAGGCCGTTTTTTCGCTTTCCGACCATCGGCATCCAGATATTAATTATGGTGAAGAAGTTGTGGTTTTTAGTTTAAGAAACAAAAGCCGGTCCGCTATTCACTTCCCGTACATTATATCTACAGTGGAATCGGGGCCTATGGTCGACGGAAAACTTCATTGGTTCGCCTCCAAGAATGGTTCAGGTAATCAACTCCATTTGCCCGACCAAATTATTTACTTTGATGCACAAGTCGATAAGTTTGAGGAGGTACCAATGCCAGAGCCCAAAAGAGGGGACGGAGATATTATCGTTGCCTTGGGAGTTTTGGATGGATGTCTTTGTATGTCTCGTCTAGGAAATAGTGACACCAATTTTGAGGTATTGGTAATGAAGGACTACGGTGTGGAAAAATCTTGGACTATTATGGTTGACGTTTCAGATTATCTAAACTTTGATAACTATGATAAGTTGGTGCCATTAGGTTGTACACAGAATGGTGAAATTCTAGCCCAAGTTTTCAGGGTTCGGAAGGGTTGGCATAGAGCATTCAATCCTAATGACAAATCCAAAGGGTTCCTACTTTCAATTTCAATTCCAAAGGGTTCCTATTTTCTTCCAATCACTTATGAGGAAAGTTTGATTACTCCTACTGGCTATGATTGGGAAGAGGGAGAGAGCTGAAAGAGGAAGCAACATATGTGGTTCGCGGAAAATAAAATAGAAACAAATATTTTTTTATTCTATTTGAAGTAAATATTTGAAGTAATGCTTGATTGGTGGCTAATAGCTTTGAATTATTATTTTTGTTTAAAAAATTCTTTTGCTTGTTTTAATCATGTAGTTGACTATACGACTTTTTATTCTATTTGAATCATAGTACTGTTTCGTAATCTATTACATGGGGAATGACGAATGACAAAAAATAAAAAATAAAAATCAATTGTAGTACTGTTTTGTTTAATGTTGGACCAAAAGCCGACCCTCTCTTTCTACCTTCACATCATTCTTTAGCTCCCTGGATATTTACTCGGTATGGCGGAAGGAGCAACTGGGCTCTACCTTGCCATCAAGTCCTCGGACCTCGGTTTTCATCACCCTTGGCACATGGGCATTTGAATAACTTTTTTCGGCCTTCGACTACTTCAGGTGTGTGCTTTAAAAACATGGTCTTGTGTAAGTACTTGAATTATCTATAAAAGTAGGCTTCCTCTCTTCTCTGTCATTTCAGAATGAGTAAACTTGGCAAAGGTAATGCCTTGGATCTCTTTGTATTTGGTATTCAGTTCCTTGGGGAGCTACTAGTGAACACTTTGCTTCAATGTTGCGTTGGTACTGCAAATTTTTAAAGTACCAGATATCAAGCTGCAGATGAATTTTCTTTTACAATCAACTTTGGTGGTGCTTAAAGGCCAAGGGGCCATGGCAAATATGCAAACACTACAATTGGATTGTGTCCTCTCAACCAGCAGTATTTTTGGTTTATTGCTTGAAGGAGTCAACTTTCCCTATTGCTTGCTTCAGTTCAAAAGAAGCTACAGAATTTGTCTAAATGATGCTTTTAGGTCCTGTACCAAAGTCTTTACCTTGAAAACTGACAAAAAATGGCTTTTTGTGGAATGGAGGACAGAAGTTACCCTTGGTTTAAACAGCTGGGTAAAAATCTAAGGAGCTGTTTTAAATCTGAGGTGCTAAAATTTGGAAATCTAATACTCTCTCCGTCCCATGAAGTTTGTCCAGCACGGAATCTAAGGACTAAAAAAAATAGACTTTTGTCAAGAAAAAAAATTATTATTTTTGCACAAATTAATAGATCAATGTTTGTTCTATTAGTTTGTGGAAAAAAAAAAATATTTTTTTGACAAAGAACTAGTAATTTTTTTTGAGTCCTTGGACTCCGTGCCGGACAAACTTTGTGGGACGGAGGGAGTATGCAAATTTTAAACTTGAATTGGGAGAAGTTGACTAGAAACTGTTGGGAAAATAAGAGAAATTATAGCGCACACTCAAACACGATTCTTTGTATTAATCTGTAACACGAAGACAATTACACATATTCTTTTAGTCTCACACACTCTACAAGCACTGGATAATTTTCTCTCCCACTAGTGGTGGGGGAGGCCCATAAAGGACTCCCTCATGTCTTTCTCTACTCTCTCTCTCTCTCTTCTCTTTTTCTCTTCTATTTCCCCACACAAATTCAATTGCATAAACTCAATTTATAGTAGGTTGCTTGAGGTGTGAATGCAATCTCAAAGTCCACAAAATCCGCTGTCTTGCACCCCTATCTTTGACTCTTAATTCCCACGTGAAAAATATAAATCAAGCTTATCTTTCAACATCCTCCTTAAGCTTGATTCCCTCTTGCCAGCACATCCATCTCTTGTCTTCTCGTCACGTCTTATCCTTCTCTTCTACTCGAGCCTAGTGGGCTCGCGTCTCGTCCGTCCTCTTCACATCTTCGCGTCGCTCTTGTTGTCATCCTCTCTCTCTCTCTCATATAGAACAACCGCGCGTTGTTGTCTTGGGAAGCAATATCTCTTTTGTTTCCGGCCTCTGTCTAACCCGAACAACCTCTCTGTTGTTCTTCACCCTATCACTTGAGTCCATCTCCCCTCTTTGTGGACTTCTTTGGTTGACATCTGAGGTTACCTCTTACTCTTCAGCGACTTTTGTAAATGGATTGGTTCGGACTACTCCATATTGGGCTGCATTTCATGGTTCGCAGCTTACTCTTGCACCTCTTCTTTATCTCAGCTTCTCGTCTTAAATTCTTCTCATCCCACCCTTTGAAAACACGCATGGGTACATCGGCAACCTGTGATACACGGATCCTCGTTTTCAGGCGAAGCACCCGTGTCGATACGACACGATACGATACGGGTGCGGGATATGCACCCGGTGCGGCGGAAAATAATCGGACACGTCGTGCTCTGGTGGGCTCCTGTGCGCCATGGCTGCTCTGTGCAGTTTTTTCGTTTTTCCGATCTATTGTATTTACAGCGTCGGAGAAGAGGAGAAGTCGGAGAAGAGAAGGAGAAAGGGATGAGCAACATCAAATCTCTGCCGTTCATTTTACCTTTATTTTTCCTTGCAACGTGTGTCCACAGATTAAGAAATTGCTTGTTTGTTTTTTGTTTTTTTTTTCTTCAACAGAGTTTAAAAAGATGGTGGGGCCCAATGCATAGGTTTTAGGCGGTTGTGTAGCAAAAATGATAAATATACAACAAAAGTGTCCAACTCGGCTCCAACACATTCACATGGTATGTAGAGCCCACACACATTTCACACTCAAGTGTATATGGGCTCCACACACTATGTGATTGTGTTGGAGCCGAGTTGGATACTTTTGTTGTACATGTATCACTATGCGTTGTGTAGTGCGTACAAGCCAAGTTAAAAGAAGAAATATGACTTTGACGTGTACAGATTAACTTTCACGAGTTGTCAACTCACTAAACAATGAAAAATGTTATAGGTACACTACTTATGCATACCAAGCTAATGTATTAGGTTGAATGAGAAGAAATTCAATGTGTAGACCACTCTAAAAAATGAATTTCTCTTTATCCGCCACATTAACTTAACTTAGAGGTTGTTTTCCAATGGATTTTTATGAAAATTTGATAAAATCAAACCCTTTTATCCATTCGTGAAAAGATTTGATAAAATCTCACATTTTTGCGTTAAAATCTTTTCACGAATGGATAAAATCAAGGACTTGATTTTATCAAATCTTCATAAAATTTATTGGAGAACAACTCTTTAGTCTACATTTTGTGTGCATAAGTGATGTACACAAAATATTTTTGATAATACTAGTAGTATATATTGCTGCTTTGCAACTCACATGCCATGCCATGCTATTAGCCTATGCCACATGCTCATCAATAATGTTACCATAACTTTATTTATTTTATTTTTAACAGACGTGCAATTTATAAAACTATGGTACACTATTTAATGTACATCAAATACACACCGTGTTGTGGAGCCCATTTTAGAGCTTTACATAAATGATTGAAACCGTTTAATTTATTTAAATTTTTTTTTAAAGGATTTTTGTAAGAGAATCAATTCGATTGGATATCGGTAGGGTTTCACATAAATATTTTAAAAACCGCTCAGTGTAGAGTTTCACATAAATGTTTTTTTTAAGGATTCTTAGCTCAAAATTGAGTGAAGAATCAATCAATGTTGGGTGGAGGAGTATATATCACACACTTTTGCTGTATGAAACTCACAAAGAGAATTGAACACAACACTCACAATTTTATTTGATGTATTTCTCTTACTCCACTCTTTATTCTAAAACACAAATACAAACTCATATTTATAGACTACACACAACATATTACTGTCACCAAACTTGACTTCCTCTTTGGTTGGTGGAATTAGGCTTGGTTGGTGGAATTAGGCTTGGACGGTGCCAACCTTCTTAGCCTCTAATCTTGACTCTCAAATTCTCATGTGGGAAATGCAAATCAAGCTTAATTTTCAACAATCAACCTTTTACCGATATCCGATAAAGCTGATTTTTTTTTATAAGGATTCTTAAAAACATATTTTGAATAAGTTGAGCACTTCGATAATTTGTGTGGGATCCCAAAATAAGTCTCACACAATGCGATGTGCATTTGGTGTACACGTAGGAGTTAAATGTGTCTTGAACAAAAAGTAAGATTGAATTGATTTCTTACCAAGATATTTTATAAAATTATTTTTTTTAAAATTAAATCTGTGTGAAATTTGAGATGGCCTCACACAACTTATACAAATACTCTCAGTACCCAGGGTTAAGATTTTTCAAACTATTCGAGATTGACCAAGTATGTGTTTTGTGATAAAATAATAAGTGTGAGAAGTATTAAAGTTCTAATTATATTTTAGGACCCTTTTTTAACAGAAATAATAATAATAATAATAATAATAATAATAAATGACTCATACCTCATGGAAGATATTACATGAAAATAATAACCTTTTAGTATGCCTTAGTTTCCCGATGAAAAAGAACGTCATTTCACCTTTTAGTAGTTTCTTGCAAAAGAAAAATTGTAATAATTTCCCTATTTCAGTTCATCATTGTAATTTATGCATCTTAAGGTCTAATTTCATCACTTGATTTTCCTTTGAACAGGTTTGAATGAAAGGGAGTGGATGCAATACAGATAGTTTGGGCCAACCCAAACCCATGATGAGGCCCAAGGAAAATTTCGAAAGCAAATTTTCTTTGCATTTTTACGTTATCTCCAATTTTGTAACTAATATGTTTGTCAATTTAATGTAGTAGGAAAATAGATGACAAATAATGTATTCAAGTGAGCTTGTACACCACATCAGCGGACCCTGTAGTACCCAAGTAGATAATAGATGATATATTCAGACGTGATGATACTTTCAAATGAGAGCTAAGTAGACAATAGATGATACTTTCAAATGAGTTATCTCCTTCTATATAACAAGAGAGAGAAAGAGAGAGAAAGAGAGAGAGAGAGAGAGAGAGAGAGAGAGAATAAATGATACTTCAAATGAGCTCTCCTCTTCTATATAACAAGAGAGAGAGAGAGAGAGAGAGAGAGAGAGAGAGAGAGAATAGGTGATACTTCAAATGAGCTCTCCCCTTCTATATAACAAGAGAGAGAGAGAGAGATAATAGATGATACTTCAAATGAGCTCTCTCCTTCTATATAACGAGAGAGAGAGAGAGAGAGAGAGAGACAATAGATGATACTTCAAATGAGCTATCTCTTTCTATATAACAAGAGAGAGAGAGAGAGAGAGAGAGAGAGAGAGAGAGACAATAGATTATACTTTCAAACGACTTATCTCTTTCTATATAACAATAATGCACACACACACACACACACACACACACACACACACATATATATATATATATATCTAGAGAGAGAGAGAGAGAGAGATAAGTAGACAAAATATGATACATTCAAACACTTTACCCCTTTTATAACAATACGCGCGCGCACACACACACACACACACACACACACACACACACACACACACAGAGACAATACATGATACATTCATACGTGTTATCCATTCTTAGATCTCTCAATACACTAATAATCTCGAATGCAATGACGGGAATAGAGCAAACGTGTTCTTATACTCCCTCCATCCGGATTGTTAGTCTATTTTGGAGTTCGTGTCACTTTTCAAATGATTATATATTATACATACAATTACTTACCAATTTAAAAATATCACTATTTTTTTATTCGGTCACAATAGAACGAGGGACAAACAAATCTGAAAAGAAATTTTATCCGGTTGCAATAGAACGAGGGAGTATAGAAATGGAGTAGTATTTGAGAGAATTTTTTTTCTATACAAAATAGTCATTTAAGGACTAGATTTAATGAGAAACTTTACCAATCAAATTCCATAATTCATATTATACATGTCGGTAAAAAAAAAATCATATCAAACATTATTCAAGTCTTCATCAGTAAAGCATGGATCTATCATGAATGTATGGCATAGATATAATGCTCATGCCATATAAAGACATGAGAAACAAGAGAGGTCTGGGATTGTCTTGTACATTTAATGCCCATGGGGAGTCCCAAGGCCATTATCCCGCCAAAGCTAAAGGCAAACAAGGCTTTGTTTGTTTACAAGATTTACTTAGTCATGGATTGCCCAAACACAATTAATGCCCCAAACAGCACCTACCAACTTTCTTAGTACTCCTATTCTTTTTTGGTACAAAGGGGTTATACTTGCAACATTCACACAAAACACTTCGTCCATTTTCCTTTCTCTACCAATGTCTTCTTCACAAGCTCCTGCAAGAGAGAAAAAAGGGGGAAAACAAAAGGTTAATGCCCGTCTGGTTACTATTTAGGGAGCTAGATTTGATGACAAACCATTATGGAATCATGTAAAAGTTCTCAGCGTGGAAGGTGGAGGTGGAAATAGGTCTTGGTGTTGCAATTACTGTGGCAAGAAAGTTGTTAGTTCATATACCAACGTGAAGGGTCATTTACTGAAGCTACCAAAACATGGTGTGGAAGGTTGCTCAGTCATTTCAGATGTGGTATTTGAAGCAATAAAGAAGGAGCATGTCCAAGCTGAAAGTAGAAAGGCTCAACAAGAATTAAATGCAAGGAAAAAAAGCAGAGTATGTCTCTTTACCCAAGGATCTGATCTTTCCCATCATAAAAAACGCAAAGGTATGGCTCCAACGGGTGATAGAACTGATGCATTTAATGTGCAACAAAGAGATATTGCTGACAAAGAAGCTGCAAGGATGTTTTTTGCATGTGGCTTACCATTTAATTTTGCAAGGTCTCCATACTTCAGGAAATATTCACTCACCCTTGCAAATAGCAAGTTAGCTGGTTACACTCCTCCTTCATATGATAGGCTTAGAACAACTATGTTCGCACAAGAAAAAGAACACACCAACAGGTTGCTCCAGCCATTCGGAGATACATGGAGAAAAAAGGGTGTTTCAGTGTGCTCGGATGGGTGGTCTAATGGCCAGCGCAAGCCTCTCATTAACATTATGGCAGCATCTGTGGGTGGAGCAATGTTCATTACAGCCATTGATTCAAGTGGAAATACAAAGGATGCTGACTATGTTGCAAATTTGTTCCCGGAAGCAATCAAACAAATAGGAGAAGAACATGTGGTTCAAATAGTGACAAACAATGCATCAAATTACAAGGCTGCTGGCTCGACCATTGAAACCAAATTCCCTCATATTTTGGACTCTGTGTGTGGTGCACAATCTCAATTTGGCCTTGAAGAGCATATGTGATCCGGGAGAAAGAGCACCTTAATATGCCCAATGTAAGTGGATTGTAGACTTGGTTTCTAAAGTTAATGACATTCGTAACTTTGTTCTGAATCATAACATGGCGCATTTTATCTTCAATCAGCACTCTGATTTGAAGTTGTTGAGTGTGGCTGAAACTAGGTTTGCATCTAGCATTATTATGGCCAAGAGAATAATGACGGTTAAGGCATCTCTTGAAAAAATGGTGATGGATTCACAATGGAAAGTATATAGGGCAGATGGAACCTCGGTGGCAAAAAATAAAGAAAAAATAAAGCCCGTGATGTGAAAAAATACATTGTTGATGAGGATGATGAATTTTGGGATAACTTGGAGTATCTCTTGAAATTCACGGAGCCAATTGTTGATATGATAAGGATAGCGGACACAGACACTCCAGTGTTGCATCTAATATATGACATGTGGGATACCATGATTGAGAATGTGAAAACTATCAAATTTGAACATGAGCATGTAGACATACTTGCTGGCCAATCCCCATTTTTTTATGCAATTCAACAAATATTGGAGAGTAGATGGAATAAGAGTAATACTCCTTTGCATTGTATTGCTCACTCTTTGGTTCCTAAGTACTATTTTGATACTTGGTTGCAAAGTGGTAAAAGAATTCAAAGGGTATCACCACATGAGGATCAAGAAGTCTCCATAAATAGAGGTAAGTGCTTCCAACGGTTATTTCCTAATCCTGCCGACTTACGCCAAGTTTACTTGGAATTTGGAGCCTTTTGTAGTGGGTCCGGAGATTTTGAACAACCTCATGTGATTGATTCAAGAAAATGTGAGGAACCTATTTCATGGTGGGCGAATCATGGGGCTACAACACCCTTACTACAAGCATTGGCTTTTAAACTACTTTCGCAGCCAGCTTCCTCATCTTGTTGTGAGAGGAATTTGAGTACACATTCTGTGATTCAAAGTGCCAAAAGAAATAGACTAGCAACGAACCGAGCGGAAGACCTAGTGTTTGTTCATTACAATTTGCGCTTATTGTCAAGGCAAAGCAAGGAGTACACACAAGGGCCTACAAAATATTGGGACTTAGGTAATTTTATTTGTAATATAAGATCACAATAGTTAAGTACACAAGGACAATGATGTTTATTGCATTAAGAAATTTATGTTTTTTGTTTTTTAGGTGGCGACCAATTTGACATTGAAGGGCGTGAAGTGATAGATCTTGCGGAGCTTTCTCTTGATGAACCGATGTTGGAAGGAGTGAGATTTGACGAGGATGATGATGTTGCGGTCCTTGATGGTGGGTTGAAACAAGAAGAGAGTGACTGAAGGGGTCCGTCATGATTCAAGATTTCTTTTTGTTGACTAGTCTACTGGATTAGAACTTTAGAAGTTAGAAAGACTAGTCTTTTGGTAATATCTATTTTGGAACTTGGAAGAACTTATTTAGCTTGTATAATCTGGAACAAATGATGAATGTAATGGGTGTATTTTGTGTACTTAGGGTGGTTTGATAACCAAACTAATTTCTAGCTTTGTATATCTAAACTTTGTGCCTTTTGCTATGTTATGTTTAATATAAATCTCGTTTTGGTATGGTGATTCGGTGAAAGAGAAAGGATATGAAATCTAAATATTGCAGCATGCTATCAATTGTTCAAATGTAAAGATAGGTGAAGAAGTTTGCCATGGTGTGAATGTGTGATAATGTGGACAAGAAAGTGAAGAAACTAATGAATAAGGTAACTCCAAGTCTTCTATCTAAATTGAAGTTTGTAACAAACCCAATATTTCTAAGCTCTTGCTTGTTTGTACTTTGTAGCAGACTACCAATCTCAAGGATGATTCATTGGTGGACGTGGACTCCAACTCTCCAAGACTCCTTGTAGCCTCGTAGGCTTCTAGCTTGATGGTGCTTAATACAATTTACAAGGTATGTCAAATTCTCTTAGTTCGAATACTTTGTCTGAGGCTCTTAGCAGTTAGCACACTTGTATGACCATATCTTTATGTTTTGATACTTTGTTTGAGGGCTGAGGCTCTATATTTTTTCTCTGGCAAAGAAAAATTTAGTGTTTCTTTTAAATATATAAATAAATTAAAAATATATAAAAAATTAGGTCGCGTATCCCCGTATCCGTGTCCAAATTTGGACACGTATCCCCGAATCCCCGAATCCCCTATTTTCAGGCTTGAGGTACCCGACACTCGGATATGCACCCGTATCCGATTCACGTACCCGTGTCCGTGTAACATAGTCGGCAACGCGTCCGCCACGTTTGAACTCATGCACCATATTCCTTTGGCACGTGCACGCTCTTTGGAACGCGCCCCTTACTCTTCTTAGTCTCTCCTCGTCATTCATCTCGTTTGGTGAGGATCAAAGTGAAAACTTTAAAACATTTGGGCTTTGACTGGATATTATAATAAATGTAGGGGGTAGACTATGATTATTGCCTTGGACTTAATAATTCACCAGACAACTCACTTATGGTGGCAGTTGGAATCATTCATCACTTTAATGATTTATCAGAGTCCACAACGTCTCTTTTCTACTTTCTTCTTCAATCTTCTTTTTCTTCTGCTCCTCTTGAAAAAACAGAGGAACACCGCCAATCTTCAAATGGCTCGTGGGAGCTCAATTTAACTCTAAATTTGGTGCCTTCTGCACCAATGAACTCGTCTCATCGAGCTCTTTCTACTGCAACTCTCAAAGTGACTTTGGTTCACTTCGAAAAATCAGCCCGTCTGGCTCTTCGTCGAATTTTGTCCGGATAGTCGCCGGATTCTTGGCCCGCCTGGCCTCATCTTGCTTCTTGGCCCATCTGGCCGTTCAACTCCGTCTCGGCCCGTCTGGCCTTCGTCCATAGCGGAAGCATACTTCTCACCACAGGTACATGATCGCTTGGCTGCGCTCTGATACCATATGTTGGGAAAATAAGAGAAATTATAGCACACACTCAAACACGACTCTTTGTATTAATCTTTAACACGAAGATAATTAGACACATTCTTTTAGTCTCACACACTCTAAAAGCACTGGATAATTTTCCCTCCCACTGGTGGTGGGGGGAGGCCCATTTATAAAAGGCTCCCTCACGTCTTTCTCTACTCTGCTCTCTCTCTTCTCTTTTTCTCTTCCATTTCCCCACACAAATTCAATTGCATAAACTCAATTTATAGTAGGTTGCTTGAGGTGTGAATACAATCTCTAAAGTTCACAAAATCCACTGTTTTGCACCCCTATCTTTGACTCTTAATTCCCACGTGAAAAATATAAATCAAGCTTATCTTTCAACAGAAACGGGCGAAACTCCAATAAATAGATTCGCCCAAAAGGCCACGGTTAATACTACCTAGAGTACCGCTAGCTTGGATTTTGTTGGGATTCTCTACTGCTAGCTCTTGATAGGATTCAATCATCCCGACCTGAAGGTGCAGGCCTACGTCGGCAGGTGTGTCCGAGTCGAATAGCGTGCTCATGTCATTTGTTAGTTGTTTTGGCTTCATTCCTGTAATTCGATATAATCATTGCCAGACGACGTCTTGAATGATATTCTTGACTTTCTCTCTCTCTCAAAAAAAATACTTCCTAGAAATTTTTAGAAATATTTCTTTTCTTTTGCGTACGACAAATTCGATACTTTTTTTGCTTTTTAAGCTTAAAAATTTGAGGCATGTTTAATTTGGGTGGTAATTATTTTAGTCCCACATGGGATATATGTTTGGTCACTTTAGATACATAATTCAATTCGATGCTCATACCAGGTCCAACAAACGGTCCCTTAGGTCAATAATGGACATAGTAGACTTGCTTGCGGGGGTCGAAATCACATGATATACCGACTAAGGTAGGAATGGACATGACAAAAACAAGATTTCAATTGAAAGTCCATGCGGATATATCAACAATCTGAATTGAGAAATTAACATGCACAATGCAAACAGGACACGAATATTAAAAAAAATAAATGATTTACTGTAACAGGTGAAATATCATCCAAAAATCAATTTTATAACTGCTTTATCATCAAATAGACAAGGATGGAGCCGGAGGTGGTTAGGAGGGGTTGTCGTCTCCCCTACAGTTTAAAAAAAATCGTACAATTACATTGGAAAAAATATATATATCAGCAAACTATATAGTCCTGTCCCCCTCCATTTTTTTCGTTAAAAAAAGTAATACTAACAGCTTTAATATTTTCAAGCTATGGAATAACTTTGTACTAAAATTGATCTTAATGAGGTTTAATTACCATCCTTTTGCACAAAATAAGACCCAAAGTTTATAACCCAACTGATTTAGAGTCAGTGACTTAAGGCCCGTTCGCTTTTAAAAAGTAAAAAACTAAGGTTATTGAAATTTTGGAAGCCCAAAACTCTTTATTGTGGTTTGTAAAGTATAAACATCAACGGTGAAGGGGAAAGAAAAAGCAAAATAAATTAGGGGCTCCCAATTAAAAACAGTGCACAACCCCTCTATGCGGAAAAATTCTCCCAAAATCAATTCTATTCCGAAGGAATTGGAAAGTGGTCTCTCTACTAGTAAAAATTTACGTATTGTCTCTCTTTATTTCAATTTTTTTTAATGTGTACATTCGCCCTTCTTCGCAAAAATCCTGACTCCATCCCTTCAAATAGAGCCGACCCCAAGAACCGCCATCTCATAATTCATAAGCTCGTATCCATGAAATGAAGCAGGTGGTAGGATTTCCCTAAAAATCTCATCCAACAAATCGAAAGCAACAATCACATAGGAACCACTCGTGCTGCAACAAAGGCAATGGAGACGCCAATTAAATGAATTTTTAGTCAATTTTTTGTAATTTTTTGTTTGGCTTTCTTTCATAATTTTTGGGACTAATTATTTGTATTGACGAGATGAATCATAAGAAAGTCGATTTTTTTTTTTATCTAAGACGACACTTTAGAAAAAAAGACAGTTTTTGGTAACTTTTTTCATCTGTATTAAACTTTTTGTTGCTTTTGATCATAATTTTTATTTTAGACTCTTGTCGTCAAGACAGGTAATTAATTCAAAAGATATAAGGAGTCTATCACAAAAATTCAGAAAATGAACAAAACACTAAAAATAAAAATAAAAAAACAAAAAATTGGCTTGTGACTATACTATTAATAACATTGTGGCCTCTTTTTTTTCGAGTGAGACTTAGAATAAACCCCCTAATAAACAACTACTCCCTCCATCCCTTTTTAAATGATCCGTTTGGGAAACGTGTATTTTGTGGACATTAAAAAAGACACCTCTGTAGAACGTTTTTAAATTTTTTTTTTGTACCAAGTTAAAGTACTCAATGAGCATTTTAATTTGGTACAAAAAAATTACAAAATTTTATCGAGAAATACGTAATTTAGGAGTTTGAAATTGCACATATTCCCGTATGGATCACTTAAAAAGGGACGGAGGGAGTAAAAGTTTAGACTGAAGTACAAATTAGATCAATTCGTGTCTTGACAATACAATTTGGGGTGCAAACGAGACGAGATTTGCAGTGCTCGAGCTCGGTTATAAATGAGTTGAGTCTTTAACGAGTAGATTTGGATTAATTTACTAAACGAGCCAAGTCTAAGCAAACGAGTCGAGCCGAGCTTGCTGAACTACGTTAATTCACTAAACGAGCCAAGCCTATACAAACAAGCGGAGCTTTTTTGAGCTGAGCCGAGGCTTAACGAGCCAAGCCTTGAGTGCGAGCAGCTCGGTTCGTGTGTGAAGCGCTACCCATATTGACATTATTAAGGAATATTAGGCTATGCGGTATGAAAACTCTGGAGGAGATTTTTTTCCCTTTAAATAGGAACCGTAGCTATGCGTAAAGGAAACCCTAGCTAGCATGCCGACTGTATATGCGGCCAATATATATTGCTAGCTGTAAGTCCCCATAATCTGTTTTTGACGGGAGAATGGGAAGGAGGAAAAGTAGGCCAGGAAAAATAAGGAAAAGGATGAAAAAGAAGAATACATCAAAAGCAGAATCATGTTCACCAAATATTATTGTTCCAGAAGAAATCGTTGTCGAAATACTCTCAAGAGTGCCCCTTGATTCTCTTCCCCGGTTCGCCTGCGTTTCCAAGCAATGGCAATGTTTGATTTCTAGCCTATCCGCCACAAAGACCGGATCGCCGACGGTTCTCCTAGTATCTGAGGACTTGAGTCACTTGACAGCATATTCCTTTTCACCTCACTCAATTAACAAAGATCAACAAGAAGTAGTTCAAGTGAAAAGCATATACGTTCCTTGGACAAGTATTGAATCTGATAAGGGTATACGAATCTGCTTGGGATCGTGTAACGGGCTGTTGCTTATTTGTATCGGCGTGGACTTGTTCTTGTGGAATCCATTGACTAGATTCTTCAAGAAAATGCTGGCATATAAATCGTTGTCGGAGATCAGCTGCTTACGTTTATGTTCGGGTCTTTGCTATGACTCCAGCAGTGATGAGTACAAGGCTGTTCTTTCGCTTTCCGGTTGGCATCCAGGTCGTACTTATGATGAAGAAGTTGTGGTTTTTAGTTTAAGAAACAAAAGTCGGTCCACTATTCACTTCCCATACATTATATCTACAGTGGGATCGGGGCCTACAGTCAACGGAAAACTTCATTGGTTCGCCTCCAAGAATGGTTCAGGTAATCAACTCCATTCGCCCGACCAAATTATTTACTTTGATGCACAAGTCGATAAGTTTGAGGAGGTACCAATGCCAGAGCCCAAAAGAGGGGACAGAGATATTATCGTTGCCTTGGGGGTTTTGGATGGATGTCTCTGTATGTCTCGTCTAGGAAATAGTGACACCAATTTGGAGGCATTGGCAATGAAGGACTATGGTGTGAAAAAATCTTGGACTATTCTGTTCGCCGTTTCAAACCATCAAAGCTTCAATATCCATGAGAAGTTGGTGCCATTTGGTTGTACAAAGAATGGTGAAGTTCTAGCTTTGTTTTGTAGTCTTTGGACGGATTGGCATATGAGAGCATTCAATCCTAATGACAATTCCCACTGGAGAATTTCAATTCCAAGGGGTTACTATTTTGGTCCAATCGCTTACCAGGAAAGTTTGATTACTCCTACTTGCTATGATTGGGAAGAGGGAGATATATAGCTGAAAGAGGAAGCAACATATGTGGTTGAAAAGAAGAGGGTATGCAAATTTTTGCAACAGTTAGTGGACTATATAATCTGGCTTTTTTTTTTTTTTTTTTTTCCATATTTGAATCTAAGTATTGTTTTGCTTAAAATTGGTGTGAGCCATTCTTTTTTTTTTTTTGTTTTTCGTGTTTTGTTCATCTTTTTTGAATTTGTGTTAGATTTGCATTATATTTTTGGATTGATCATCCGTTTCGATGAGATGAGTCTAAAGTAAAAAACAAGGATGATTTTAGAATGTAGTATGTACTTTGCCAAAAAAAAAAAGAAGAAGAAGAAAAAAAGAGTGGTCCAATTGTATAGTGAATGATATCGATTTAACTTAGTTTACTTTAGAGATGATGTTTTTGACGACCATTCAAGAACATTTAAGCCATCAAGGTAAGAGTAGTACTAGCACTGGAGCGAGGCCGGCCATGCACAGACAGACAGCCAACTTTCTGCAGAGTTCAATTTTGATCCCTTGCTTGACGCTTGTGGTGGGGTTATCAAGCCTCGATCATTGTACTGAAACGAAAAAGAAATCACGTAAATTTTGGAAGTAAATGAGGATTAGAAAGTTGTTTCGGAAAGTAAGAGGAAGTCACAGAACTTATTGGTTTAGGCCCCTATTCATATGAACTGTTTGCGCTCCTGCATAAAATATAAATCTGGCAAAAAGAAATCCCCTAATCCTATCATGATGCCAGTGAGGTACTTGAAAGCTGTTGGACCAAAAGCCAACCCTCTCTTTCTACCTTCACATCATTATTTAGCTCCCTGGATATTTACTTGGCATGACGGGAGGTGTAACTGGGCTCTACCTTTCCATCAAGTCCTCTGGTGTTCACCACCCTTGGCACACGGGCATTTGAATCACTTTATTCTGCATTGGACTACTTCAAGTGTCTGCTCTATTTTTTGTGAAGTATAATTTATGGAAGTATTAATTTTAGGAATTATAATTTAGGGTTTCCAATTGTTAAGTTTTAAGTTTCCAATTGCTAGGTTTCAATTAATTTCGTTTTATGTTATTAGGGTTTTGCTAGGGTTAATAGGATTAGCCTATATAAACCCCTTCATAGTTGTAATTGTTTATGCTTTGCAATGCAATAAGAAAGTACGTTGTTTGGTAGCATACTTTGTTTCTCTCCCTCTTTGAAAGATCACATGGTATCAAAGCCATAAGATCTAGACCTGTTAGATATTCACTCTCCGGCGGGCGGCCTAAGGCTCGCTGCCCTCCGCCGGGCGTTCACATGAAATGTTCGTCGCAATCGCACTGTTCATTGCAGCAACCCCATCATGCATAGCAGCAGCAGCAGCCACCTGCCGCATCTATGTCGTCTTTTAGTTAAAAATTAGTTAGCATCTCTTTTCTTTTTTCTTTTTTTTTTCTCCTGGTATTGTTTGCATCGACAATTTGGCATCTGGTTAGCAGTTGTTTAGCATTGGTTCTTCTTTCGCTTTGCATTGTTCAGCATCTTCGCAGTAGTAGATTCGCATCAGTTGTTTCGTAGTATGATTTACAACCGTTGATTTGCAGTAGGATATTGACAGTGGTATTAGTATTGGCATTGGCAATAGTTCGGCACCTATTAATTGACAGCAGTGGATTTGCAGTAGTTTCTTTGTAGTTATCTCCTTGACAAACTCACGATGCTTCGGTCTACAATAGGCCGCATAAAAGACAACCAAAGACGGATAGCAGCAATGATTGGCATCGTGAGTTTGAGAGGGGGTGTGAAGTATTAGGAATTATACTTTAGGGTTTCCAATTGTTATGTTTCAATTAATTTCCTTTTATGTTATTAGGGTTTTGCTAGGGTTATAGGATTAACCTATATAAACCCCTTCATCAGTTGTTATTGTTTATGCTTTGCAATGCAATAAAATAGTACGTTGTTTGGTAGTATATTTTGTTTCTCTCTCTCTTTGGAAGCTCACATTATTATGGCCAGTCGAGGACCAAAAGTACAGAAATCTTTGGAATTGGTTTCTTCATCTCACAGGACACTGTCCTCTTGAGCTTTGCCAACATATGGTTGGATAGGCTTCTCCATTATAAAGCTTACAAAAGCATGGATTATCGTGTATGGAGTTATCTTTAGGGAAATCATAGTGTCAACTATCATAGTAGAAGTTTGAAGAGATCGACCCAAGATTGAAATATCATTGGAGCAAATGAAGCCATTGCAACTAGTGTCAAAGAAGATAATAAAGTGGAGACAGACAACCAACTTTCTGCAGAGTTCAATTTTGATCCCTTGCTTGACGCTTGTGGTGGGGTTATCGAGCCTCGATCATTGTACTGAAACGAAAAAGAAATCACTTAAATTTTGAAAGTAAATGAGGATTAGAAAGTTGTTTCGGAAAGTAAGAGGAAGTCACAGAATTATTTATTGGTTTAGGCCCTATTCTGCAGAGTTCATATGAACTGTTTGCGCTCCTACATAAAATATAAATCCGGCAAAAAGAAATCCTAATTCTATCATGATGCCAGTGAGGATTGGACTACTTCAGGTGTCTGCTCTATTTTTTGTGTAGTATAATTTAGGAAAGTATTAATTTTAGGAATTATAATTTAGGGTTTCCAATTGTTAGGTTTCAATTAATTTCGTTTTATGTTATTAGGGTTTTGCTAGGGTTAATAGGATTAGCCTATATAAACCCTTTCATTAGTTGTAATTGTTTATGCTTTGCAATGCAATAAGAAAGTACGTTGTTTGGTAGCTACTTTGTTTCTCTCCCTCTTTGAAAGATCACATGGTATCAAAGCAATAAGATCTGGGCCTATTAGATATTCACTCTCCGGCGGGCAGCCTAAGGCTCGTTGCCGTCTGCTGGGCATTCACATGAAATGTTCATCGCAATCGCACTGTTCATTGCAGCAGCCGCAGCACGCATAGCAGCAATAGCCACCTCCCGCATCTATGTCGTCTTTTAGTTAAAAATAGTTAGCATATTTTTTTTTTCTCCTGGTATTGTTTGCATCGACAATTTGGCATTTGGTTGACAGTTGTTTAGCATTGGTTCTTCTTTTGCTTTGCATTGTTCAGCATCTTCGCAGTAGTAGATTCGCTTCGTAGTATGATTTGCAGCCGTTGATTTGTAATAGGGTATTGGCAGTGGTATTAGTATTGGCATTGGCAATAGCAATGGTTCGGCACCTATTGATTGACAGTAGTGGATTTGCAGTAGTTTCTTTGTAGTTATCTCCTTGGCAAACTCACGATGCTTCGGTCTATAATAGGCCGCATAAAAGACAACCAGAGACGGATAGCAACAATGACTAGCATCGTGAGTTTAAGAGGGGGTGTGAAGTATAATTTAGGAAAGTATTAATTGTAGGAATTATAATTTAGGGTTTCCTATTGTTAGGTTTCAAGTTTCCAATTGTTATGTTTCAATTAATTTCCTTTTATGCTATTAGGGTTTTGCTAGGGTTAATATGATTAGCCTATATAAACCCCTTCATTAGTTGTAATTGTTTATGTTTTGCAATGCACTAAGAAAGTACGTTGTTTGGTAGTATACTTTGTTTCTCCCTCTCTTTGGAAGCTCACATTTTTATGGCCAGTCGAGGACCAAAAGGACAGAAATCTTTGGAATTGGTTTCATCATCTCACAGGACACTGTCCTTCTCTTGAGCTTTGCCAACATAGGGTAGGATAGGCTTCTCCATTATAAAGCTTGCAAAAGCATGGATTATCGTGTATGGCGTTATGTATGGCGTTATCTTTAGGGAAATGATAGTGTCAACTATCATAGTAGAAGTTTGGAAGAGATCGACCCAAGATTGAAATATCATTGGAGCAAATGAAGCCATTGCAACTAGTGTCAAAGAAGATAATAAAGTGGAGATAATTTAAATGTCCTATAGCTAAATGTTTAAGTAACTGGTAGTTCGTTCTTCTAAGATGATTCTCTACTCTTTGTTTTGAAAAACATGGTCTTGTGTATGTACTTGAATTATATATGAAAATAGGCTTTATCTCTTCTATGTCATTTAAGAACAAGTGTTCTAATTTACAGGTATTGAGTAAACTAGGAAAAGGTAATGCCTTGGATCTCTTTGTATTTGGTATTCAGTTCCTTGGGGAGCTACTAGTAAACACTTCGTTCCAATGCTGCCTAGTTACTGCAAATTTTTACAGTACCAGATATGAGATATCAAACTGCAGATGAGTTCTCTTATACAAACAACTTTGGTGGTGTTCAGCCAAGGGGACAAGGCAAATATGCAAATTGGTTTATTGCTAGGAGTCATCTTGTACTACTGCTTGTTTCTGTTCAAAAGAAGCTAAAGAATTTGTCAAAAGAGTTTTTTTTTTTCTTTTGCTTTTATCCCCTAAACTCTGCACATTTTTTCTATGTAGTCCCTAAACTAAAAATTGCACTTATTTCGTTCCTAAACTATTCAATTTCTTCCCTTTTGGTCCAATTGATAACTTTCCGTTAATTTTGGACGGAGAATGCATCATGTGACTACCACGTGGGATCATACCCCAAACGAAAGGGGCCACCAACGAAAGTGGTGTCAGTAGCCGAGGCTAGAAGCCTGAAGTTGCCAGTGTCGACGGCCAGAGTGCCGACCACGCGGACCTTATCAGTTGCGTACCTCGCCTTCAGTGATGCCTTCGGTTTCGACATCGTCCAGATTTCTAGAGAGAGAGGACTTCGGTGGGGATGATGAGGAGAGGATTTTCGAGAAGGATCAACAGAGTTATCGGGTGGAGGGACCCGTACTAAATTCTTTACCTTGAAACTGACAAAAATTGGCTTTTTGTGGAAGTGAGGACACAAGTTACCCTTGGTTTAAACAGCTGGGTTAGCAACAATATTTCTACTTGACCATTTGTTCCCCCATAAGGTGCTAAAATTTGGAAATCTAATATGCAAATTCTCTGAAACTTGAATCGAGAGAAGTTGACTAGAAACTGGCAAAACTCCGATAAATAGATTCGGCCAAAAGGCCACGGTTAATACTACCTAGAAGTTTTCAGAAATATTTCTTTTCTTCTGTGTATAACAAATTCAATACTTTTTTTGCTTTTTAGGCTTAATATATCCGAGGCATGTTTAATCTGGGTGGTAATTATTTTAGTCCCACATTGGATATTTGGTCACCTTACATTAGTTCAATCCGACGCTCATATCAGGTCCAGAAATCTTTGGAATTGATTTCACCATCTCACAGGTTACACAGTCCTTGTCTTGAGCTTTGCCAACTTATGGGTAGGGTTCTACATTCTAAAGCCTGCAAAAGCATGGATTATCATGTACGGCGTTATCTCCGGGGCAATGATAGTGTCAAGTATCGCATTAGAATTTTGGAAGAGATTGACACGAGATGGAAATACCATTGGAGCAAATGAAACCAGTGCAAGCAGCAGAAGAGAAGATAATAAAGTGGAGATAGTTTAGTTGTGATATCTGTAGGTTGACAATGTTTTATGTAATTGGTAGTTAGTTTTGGAAAATAAGGTTTGTGTAAGTACTTGAATTATCAATAAAAGTAAGCATTTTCTCACGCAAACAAATGAATGGAAAGGGCTATGAGAGAGAGATTAGTCTGGTTCATCGAGACACTCTTTATTACCAAAAACATAAATAAATAACGTATGAAATGCAAAGCCCTAACCAACTGCGTATGCTTTAGCTTGATTCTTGGTTAGAACTTATTCTTCTTTGCACGACCACAATGTAAAAATCTACCATTCACATACAAAAATACTGCCCGACCACAATGTACAAATCTACCATTCACATACAAAAACCCACACGGGACAGAGAATTACCAACTTTTACTAATACGTAAGCGTAGCAGCAACAATTTCCATTACATTACCAGCGATGAGGTAACGAGGAACCAAATACCATCTCATTGTACTACGTATACAATTAAGTGTGCATACTCAACATCGGTGTAAGTGAAAATTCCGAGATAAATCTGACAATATTTGCAGCAATTATTCATCTGTTGATAGTCGTTGCAAATAAAATTGTCTCATACAACAACTTCCTAACCCACGAGGCAAAAAGGGAAAAAAATATCATGTTTCAACAGTCTGGAACAATGACGAGAACTTCTATCTACCCTTTTCTCACAAACAAATCACGAGTAATTAAAATCTTTAATGACTAGCGTTCACATCAGAAAAGCGAAGGATCTAGAATGTCCTCGAGTATTTCTTGATTTCGTACATTATTGAAGATATGGAAACAAGATCTTTATTCAGGGAAGACCCACCGACGACCCTCTTTATGCAATCTGAGAGCCTTGTATAGTATAGCAGCAGCTGAGTCAATGAAGCTCTTAAGATCTCCATACCACACAAAAAGTTGCTGAAAGAAGTGATGACATCATTGTGCATCAGCTCTATCGCTGCTTTCCATCTGCTAGAAAAGTCCTTTACAAGTGGCTCAACTTCAGAGACAGTAATTGGTCTCTCGGAACCGGAAGTTGGGTCCTCGGCTGAAAAAATAACATGGAAAATAAGTCCCAGCTCTACAATCAGAAGACTGAGATCCCATTGCAATTTTCCTCCTCTTTTTTTTTCCCTAATAATACTTACATGGTCTGGTCTTTACAAACTTGATAAGTGCACTAAAATGCTCCAGCAGTAATTCTTCCTGCAATAAACAATGAGTGAAACTTAAGAGTGAACTAATTGAAAGCGGTGGAGAAGATTTGAAAATTACCAAAATCTAATAGCATATGACATTAAAGGCCTAATGACTCGCCCGTTTGGTTCCCCTGGCTTATTTGCTTGTTTTTCCAGATCATTTTGTTCTAGTGGACTTTATTCATATTTTGCTAAAATAAATTCCTACTCCACAATTCATCTTGACGAGAGGAACTGAAAAAGTAAAAAGAAATGATGTCCGTAGACAATTTTCCTTGTATTGGCTGACTGGTCCTTTTCCAAATAGGGCCTAATTCTTCACTCCTGATTCCTGTTGTCAAGACCTACCAGAAATTTAAAGAAAAATGACCAGAATACAAAAAATGTACAATAAAAACGACAATATTCCCAAAATATAAGCAAGGGGAACCAAATGACCGGTATGACAAGTACTCCCTCCGTCCCTTTTTAAGTGTGCTACCTGGGAATTCCAACTATTTTTCTCTCGCATCAACTTTTACATCTACATTCAATTACTTACCCTTACCAATATAATAATACCCATTAACTTTTTAAAAAGGAATCTACTTTTACGGGCAAAATAGGAAATGTACCAACTAACTTTTCAAAACACATACTTATTAAGGGACAACCCAAAATGGAAATGTACACACTATAAAAGGGACGGAGGGAGCATCTAACATGAAGTAAAAAGGAAATTTGGCAAAATATCCGAAGTGAAGGACCACCCTTGAGGGCCATTCTCAACCCGCTTCCTTGAACAATCTTGAAGACTTAAACCTGCTGATCATCTTAGTTCTCGAAATGTGACTTGGCCAACTTAGAAACCCATTTGTTGCCACCAGTATGAGACATCGTCGGGTTTATGGGGGTGTTCAAAATTAAAATACAAACAATTGTCATTGAAATGACCATAGTTAAAGAATTTGGTTTTACAAATTACATAGAGCAGCAAAACTGTATTTGCACAAACACAAGCCTTTAAGCCAGGGGTTAGCAGTTACTCACCACAAAAATTGCTGTGTTGTTCTTCAGAAGTTCCTCAAAGTGCAGTTGAATCTTCCCACCTCCTGGACCAGCTTCCTAGAAACCAAATGATAAAAATTTAACCCACTCCCCAAAAATTGGCAAACTTTAATCAATTCTTTTAACTATTCTAATTAATTAGATATACATTGCACGATATCAGCATGGACATTGGCTTTGATCGATGCAACCTCGGTTTGAAACACAAAGAATACAAGAAAATTACCTTCAGTACAGAAATTGTCATGTCATAGTTGTTTATAAGAAAAACAGTCTGCTGCTTAGGCTTCGGAAACATTTTAGCAAGCTTGACAAGCAAGTCATCCACAGCAATCCTCAGTCTTTCCAGGTTCAGTTCAAGCTGGAAATATAAGAAGACACCATATTTCAGCAATCATTCTCTAACAAGCACGGACACAGATAACATCCCACGTAGTTGTCAAATCATGAACCGAGTCAAGAATGGAATTGGTCAGTGTCTGAATCATGACACGAATCGAATCATGAATTGCTGCGATATATGGTCATGATCTTTAAGATGGAGAAATATATCTATGCATTCCGAAGATAGAGATAGAATGTATAAAGGACAATTATATGCCTAAATAGAATAAAAAATTTCTTTACGATTAATTGATGATCACGTGGTCCAGAGGTAAGACAGTGGCTACTATTGCAATTTGCAAGAGATGTAGACAACCCTTCTAAAGGTCTTTGGATCATTAGATGTCATATTTTATCTCTGCCTCTCGTTTAATCTCAAAAAAAAAATCTTTCTAATGCAAAAAAGGAGCCAAAAACCAAATTGCCAGTGAATACTATTGGATTCACCAATATATTTCCAATTCATGAAACCCGATCATATCAATTACCCACTGAATCGTTCGATACGAATCGTGAATCGGACGATTCTAATGTCATGTCATTTTTCCAAAAAGTAGAACACAGACACGGGGGGGGGGGGGGTAGTTTTTGAATAAAAAATATATTATTGGATATTATGGCCACGTTCGATTTTGGTTTTCAAAACCGGTTTTTACTTTTTTCGGTGGGGTCACCACATGGCAGCCTTCCTTTGTCTCTCTAATCTGAATTTCTAGAAACACTACTCTAGTCCATACCTTGTGCGAGATGGGTCCGTGGGATCCACTTCAAAGACCCACACAAATGACCCACATAAATTACTGAACGACGCGGATCATTTGTGTGAGTCTTCAAAGTGAGCCCCATGGACCTATCTCACACAAGGTATGCACTAGAGTAGTGTTTCTAGAAATTGAGATGAGAGAGAAAAAGGAAGGCTGCCATGTGATGACTCCACCGAAAAAAGTAAAAACCGATTTTGAAAACCAAAACCGAACGTGGTCTATGAATTCATATAACAATTAAAAATTGCTTCAGTAAAGTTAAAATAAAACACAAATAAATATACATGAAGATATTAGAAAAACAGAGAGTAAATAAATATACATGAACTAAGCATCTTGATTATTTTAACCTACAAATTTTTAAAATTGCATTCCAACCTCGTAAGATGTCCTTAGGTTTCCAACTAAGGCAATACATAAAAAAATCATATCTAAAACATATATAGACGTGTCTGACACTTGTCCGGAGCGTGTCACATCTCATACGTACACGTGAGGCCGGTAGACGTGTCTATACTTCTTAGATCATTCTGTCTAATCAAAACTGCACAAGAGAAAGCATTGTTGAACTTGAAGTATGTCTTACCTGGCCGTCTCCATATTCAAAATTAAGATGAATAAGTGAAGCAGTAAACTCAGCATAGCGTCTCATTACGTAATGAGGATGAACATCATCTTCCCACAATGTCTTCACATTTGCATTCCGCAAGCTGCTGAGGTGCATGTCAAATACAATCTTGAAACGAGGCCATAAAGCAATGTTGACCTGCTCAAATTCATCAGAGGACTTCTATTGGTCTATATTGAGCTTGTTCAATAAGCTAGGTAAACAGAATCTAAGGAAATAACTATTCCCTCCATCCCATATTATTTGTTCATTTTTTTGTTCTTTTGATTGAGGAAAAAAATTCAAACAAAAAATTGTTAGGAAAATAGATTATTTTTTAGTATTTGATTGAAGATGCGAGTACCACAACTATTTTTGATTGGTGGGAAAACTTTCAAAAAAAGGTTCAATACTCGAAAATGCATTATTGCTGATCCGATTAAAGGCACTAGTGCACTACTGATGAAAATAAACAAATAAAATGGAAAAATGGGAGTATGTGACTTTACACAAATATCAGGTTTGCAACAAATCATTAGTTCATTGAAAGCAACTCCTAATTCCATATTTCAGGGAACTTCCTGACTTTGGACATGTTCACAGGCCATTAATAGTCCATTCAAAGGCTTTATTTTGACCAAAGGAGGGCACCACTCAAGGCATTTCAGTACTTAACAAAGTGCCCTAGCCACTGCAGATACCAATATGAATATACAACTAAATCAACAAGCTCCAATATGGTTTCTTCTTTTTCTCCACTCTCAGCGTCAAAATTAAGAGAGAACCAAAGGCCAGTTGCAAAAACAACAGGTTAAGTGCAACACACCCACACAAACGCACACAGTGGTTCTTCACCATGCAGACAAACCGGAAAGATGCATACCTTATCCAGATATGAATCCAGGCAAGGAATCCGCCTTCGAGACATAATGAGCTGGGAAGGAAAAGTATATGAGTGAAAACAACATTACTACTTTGATCATATTTAAATATACATGAACCATCGTCAAATCGACTAATAGGCTTCTGGCCAACTCAGAGTTCAGAAGTTTTGGACCAAGAATTAAGGACAATTTTTGAAACATCGATTAGTTCTTGCTTTGCAATAGCTATAGCCCTATAGAGAGAAGCTTCAAGCATCCGCTTGTAAGGAATAATACCAAATTGGATTTTGGCCAAGTACATATGCTATTCGTGTAACTCAAACGAGGATTACGCAAGTGTCCAACGTTACCTGATGCTGGTGTATAATACGGATCATAAGCATAAGGCCAATTGCATCAAAACTATATGGAATGATTGAATTGAAGTGTTCGTCAACTACAGCAAATGGACCTGATACCATAAAGTGAAAGCATATGTCAAGAAATCATCTTAATTCCAAATACGATGCACAACTGTTCAATATATGACGGGTCCAAAGTATTGTTCTTTGTTAAGAAAACCATTTTAAATCCAAGAAATCCAACCAGGCAATGAAAGCTTGCTATGTCATTGCACAACAGCTCCAAAATTTAAGCCCGTTTAGGATGATAAAAACATTTTGCAGGGCATCGGTTCTCATCCATGCATGATAGATATAGGAATTTTTGGAGTCAAGGTTGCAACGATGTATGTCGTCAAACACCAGCACTTAATTGGTCTTATGGAACATTTCCATTTTTACCTACAATCAGTGCAAATAAATAAGAACTTATACCTGCAAAAATTTCATAAAATACGGATTCTTCGCCAAAAAAGTCGTCACAGAAGAGATACCTGTATAATGGAGGAAAAGGGTCAATATGCACCCCTGGTGCACTAAATCACTGTAACAACGTGAACTCATTGACTAGCATTTCAATATGATATCCAAGACAAAGAAACCAGATATATACTCAGAAGAAGCAGAATCCATAAGCAGCTTGTGCAAGCTCCGAAATAGGACTTCATAAGGATACTTGCGGGAGCTGGCTTCAGCTATATGCGGAATCAATGCAGGTTCATCAATTTCCTGCAAGAGTAAATATATTCAACTCTGAAGCCAATTTCACCAAAAATACAATCAAATACCTGAACTCTGTTATTACAACAAGCAACTGTCCCAAATTGCAAATCCTAGTCGTAAACAAGAACTTTGAGGCTAAGGGGAGCAAAAGGTAATGAGAAGGAGACAAAATCATAAGACAAGAACCTCTGTATATTTGTCTATGATTCTGTCTGTGGTTTAATTGAGATTAGACCGATTCTCCTGTTGTCCAATTTTTCAAATCATGGTTATAAGCAATGTGTGCTCTTTCATTATTAGCAAATTGAATGTCAGGTTGTCAGTAGTTCAGTCGGAGGAAGTAGAAATAAATAGAAAGCCAGTAGTTCTGAACCGTCTGAATAACTGAGTTCCTCAACACGTGTATGCCAGACAAAATAAGGAAAAAAGGTCATATATTTGTTGTCTCACTGTGCATCTGCTAATCCTATTAGCCATAAAGACCACTCCAAGAAAATAAAAAAGAAAGCAGAGAGAAAGTTGGCAATGCTGGATTTGCTGGAACACACAATATCCTACATGGATCATGTGTAACCTCAGATTTGATATGATGTCAAGTTAAGACAGCTGAGCATGCAGTTTCTCGAAATCAAACAATGAGTTAAGACAGCTCAGCATGCAGTTTCTCGAAATTAAACAATGATGGTTAATAATGAGTATTCAAATGGGAATAAACACACTGCAATTATATTTAACTGCCATATGTTAAGTGGATAGAATGATTAAGGCATGCTGATCATCAGCCACAAACAAAAGCAATGCTACTTTATCTACGCATGATCGTGCCTATACATATATCACTCTTCTTATGAATGGAAGATACTGACAAAAGCTTAGAGGAAAGGAAAGGCATGACAAATTTATGCAAAAGGAGTGACAATTTATAGTGGATAAATCATGTAAAGATGAATTAACATTGTAAAATGCTTTTGAGAAAATAGCTAAGTTACATATTCCTAATAGCAGCATAAACCTTCAGAATGCTTATTCTCTCTCCTAGAGCAAAAACAGCAGATCGGTTCTTCAAAGGTTCTCTCCCTCTTGAAAAAAGACCAGTACTGCCCGTTTCAACACCTATCAAATCACTAGATGTTGCTATATCCAATTGCAATTTCTCCAATGCTTGAATATAAGCACGAAAGTGTGCACTTAAAACCTGCATACATAACAACTAGCAAATTAAAACAGATGGATAGCAAATCAAAACAAACGAAAGTCTAGTTTCCTAACACTCGAATTATCTTGGATAACGACAATTAGAACCTCTAAGAAGTGCAAAAGAATAATATGATGATAGCTCCCTTCTGCTTTCTTCAGGTTTCTAGTTACTAAACAAAATGGCTTTGCATCTTTGGAGGGAAATCACCGTTAAGGATTCCGCGTACAGTGTATCTAGTGCTAAGAAGACACCGATAGTAGAAAAAGAATAACTCTTTTGTGAAGTGGAACTGTGACACGGGGCAAGAAGACTATACCTATGAATTTCGATGTTATAACAGAAGTCCAATCATCTAACAGTAAAGAGTGTGGCCATTAAGAGTCTCTACATAGATTGTGTAGAGTTTTAGAACTGTGTTCCATTGGACCATTGTCTGGTCTGGTATGCATCTTCCAACCTAAGGCATGCGTTGCCACCAATTAAAATTCAGAAGTCTTAACATTATAAACTATCCATTACCAAATTAACAAGAAAAAATAAAGCAGCTAGTACCGTAGTAATCATTTACTATCTACAACTCCCTCCGTTACAAAATCTCTCTCTCTCTCTCTCTCTCTCACACACACACACACACACACACTTCCGTGTATCGTGTTTCGAATTTTTTCGCACAGAATTAAAGTACTCTCTCTTTGTCTCGCCATTGTTCAAATAAAAAATTCGAAACACGATACATGAATTTTTTCGCTCGAAATTAAAGTACTCAATGAGTACTTTAATTTCGGTGCGAAAAAATTCGAAACACAATACACAGAAGTACTTAATTTTTTATTTGAAAATGGCACGACTTTTCTAGTGGACACTTATTTTGGAACGGAGGGAGAATAAAGAACATACAGCATGAAACTGAAAGGCGTATTCTGCTAATTACTGAACCCCAATCATCAATGAGCAGAGAATAGACCTTTAACAGTCTCAGAGTAGGGTGCTCAAAATGAAATTCAAAGTACGAAATAATGTAGTTCAGGACACTCCCAGCTCCAGAAGGACATCAACCAATGTAGTTCAAAATGCAAGTCCGTGAACCAAAGTGGTTGAAGTCTTAAAATGGTTCCGTGTTTACCTTGTTCATCGTATCAACATAAGCAGCGCGAACTTCAGTATATACCTCCTTGCCATGCTCCTTGAGAAAGGAGATAATATACCTACATTGTCAATAAATGAGCACCAGTTTACTCGAAATATTAAAGAAGCAATTCCTAAATTATGTCGTCGACTAACAAAGATAAAATTGCTCAAATAGCAAACCAATAGGCCCTGCATTCACATCATTAAAGAGCTTTTCTGCATCCTAACTGAATTATAGCCCAAATCATAAAAATATCCGATGGTTTGTCAACTCCGCTCCAGCCTTAGTCTTGGCTCAAACTGGCTCATGAGCATAGTAAAAGAGAAACTAAGCTAAACTCGAATACATTGAATACTAAGCTAAACTCCAATCATAGTTATATGATAAGACCGCTCCCTCAATCAAACCTTTTTGGTCCATAGGGAAGCATCAATCACAGGGAGTCAAGCCTACTATGTACTTGTAATTTTTCATTCAGGAAAACCGATTCAAGAATGTTCTATTAAGGATTGGGGCCTACAATACTTCAGTAATTTGGATAGTGTCGGAGCCCAATTCAGTTAATCTGTCCAACATTGGGAGTTGAAGTTAGGAACAGAGTATTTAGAGGATATATTATAAGAGGACAATAATAAGCAAGGGGAGGACATGATGAAATGGAGGAATACTTACTGAAATGTTCTGAGACTTTTCATTCTCTACTCACAACTGAGAGCTACAGGAGTTCCTTACCATGAAGGCTTACTTAGAATATCAAGGTTCATAAAATGATTATTCTTGTTTGGACTGTAACTTTTGACTTCTTTCGTAAGCTTGCTTATATTAGGCGAATTCACTTCTTCCTAACTAGTGTTGCACATGTAGGAAAGCAGAGAAGTCATATGGAATCATTAGCTCCTTCTCTGGGATGTAGTTAGAGAAGCCTATGTTAATCGTTTTAAAGGTTTGTCTCTAGAAGTTGGTCGTCTCTGATTCAGTAATCCATCAATACATGTTGGCAGTAACCCTTTTCAGTTGTCCAACTATGTAAAGAAATATTGTAAATTCCTAAGACCATTTTGGGCTGAGCATTATCCATCTATTCTCAGTTCAAACGGCCCTTTTCTCGTACAAGAAACAGAACATGTACATTCAGTGAAGATATTACAAATAACGACCCTCAATAAGAAAAATTGCTTCACTTGCCATGCCCATAATGTTGGACAATTATGTCAGCAGTGGAGCAATTAGTAGGTAGATTTATCTACAAATTGGAGAAATGCAGAAAATAACCATAAGAAGCACATCACAAAAACTATTAGATTCACATAGAAAACTCTTTTCTAATAATAACGTGTGCAATGCCAAGAGAGCCCACTAATGGCCATTTTGATGAGAGAAATTACCGATAATTGAACCACTGTCCTAAATAAGATGAGCACCACTGGGAAGGAAAAGATATATCTTACTTGTATTTTAGAAGAACACTCTGTTGAAGGATCTGGATATTAGTTTTGGGTTTTCTCAACGCATAAAGCTTTTGAACAATGAATTCGAACACCTGGTAAACGAGGACAAGGTTAATGAAAAGAAGGCATCTGAAAAACACAGATAACACTTTCCTATTAAGCGACAATGTACAGGCAGAAATTTTGATTAGGTGAATAAAAGATCCAGCCCCCCATGCAAGACTAACATGCAAATGATTGTCAGAAAAAGATCTAAATTCTACATAAATTCTTAAGCAAGAAAATTAAGTCTCTGCTCATGAAAACTTCATAAATGTATAGAATGTTACAATAACTGTCATCATAAAACTATTAGGAGTAATTCGCAAAACAAATGTGATTATCCTAAAAAAAATTCCAGCGCAACTGTTATAAGAGCCAGGCAATTAGGATAACCTTGCAGTTACTTTTTCATCTCATACTTGTTGCCAGAAATATTGGGAGGATTTGGAAGAATATGACATGAGAGCTGGAGAGGACAAGGAGGAAGAGCCAGAAGAAACCATAGTGAGAATAAGAGTTGGGGCGACCAATTAATAAGTACTTGGGGGTAGTGGAGAGGATAAGTTGTTGACATGTTGTTTTATGATTGTATATTTAAGTCCTAGACATGCTAATTTTGTGTATGTCTCGACCATGTAGTGGTTTATCGGATGTACTTATCATGTGGCACTATTATGTCATAGATTGATAAAACGATCGTTGCCACTATTAAATCCTAGGATGATCATCAGCCCAATATGTTCAACTTACGCATTACCTATTTCCACAAGGACTTTACCATAAACCTTTTCTTATAAGATATTGATACATACATGTAATCTGTATATGTGTTTACAATTCTTGGTAGTGTTAAGGCATGAACATAGCACTCTTTCCCTTGAAAAGATCCAAATACACTACATCATGCAGAGGGGCACCATGGTCCACACTTTTTATCACCTCTTAGGACCCCATATGCCAACAATCGATGAGAGCCTTCATGTACCAGGCTACACCAAAAAATAACGGGGAGAAAGTCCTAATCTATGAGGTCACCGGATAATTCGATACAAGATGATTCACCTAATTCCTGATGCCTTAACACACACAGCACCAGCCCAACAAACGCTTTCCTTGCTTTCTTATGTCATCATGACAAGAAGAGTCTCTTAAGAAGCAGTCCAAGCAAAAAAAGGCCACAATCTGAATGGCCTTAGAGTGCCATAACCTTTTTCATAGGCAGTTAGCATCACTATGATCGACAAACCTCCTGTAAAAAGAACCTACCAAGAAGACTCCATCAGAGACACCAATAGATGCTTAGGAATCTCCACCATGGGTAGTAAAACATTCTTTAAGATCCCCTAGTAGCTCCCACCTAATTCACAAATGGTTTCCCCAAATTTATTTCAACATCCACAAACTTTTACTACTTCATGTCTTCATTCATCCCAAGTGAGGCATAATATGTCAACAAGTCAAGGCACCATTGGCAAAACACCAATCAGAAGCACCTTTTCATTTGATTTCAAGTAGAAATTTTAGAAACATTATCATGTTGGTTGAGGCGTTGATGAAGTGGCATGGAATCACAAGGTTACAATTATACCAGAACTTATCCTGTTCGTGGCTGATCCTTAACATATAATACATATTTATAGAGATGCATGTATGTATGTGTGTGTGTATCAAGCAAACACTAGCTTTAGCTTCATTTCCTGCATCTACCCTTCGAGCAACTTTTGGGCATGCACAGATACTAGGAAAAAAATATGTAATCTCAAATAATAATCATATACAAACGAGAGAGCTATCAACTTGATACAAAATATCATATCTGCGATAATGTGGAGATCACACATAAATGGGCACCAAGTTTCTCAATAATCTAAAGCAATCAATGGACATGTTTACTTAGTCTACTCAATAACCTTTGAGACTGCTTTCTGCCGAAGTCTTTCTAGCTCAGGCTGTACATCTTTTAGAGCTTTTGAAGTTTTAACCATAGGGTCCACTTCAACAAACTTCAGCTTCTTACTCAGAGTCTCAAGAGTCCTCGTATATTCTTCACTAACCTAAAGATAAAGATGAAATCCACAACATCTGCATTAGTAGCTGATGAAACAACTAACAAACACATTATATCCAGTACACTTAGGAAATCTACGATAACCTAAAGAAAAAATACCACTCCATCAACAATGATGTCAACCATCCTCGGTGGGATGATAATATCTTCCACAAATTTTGCCAGTTTAGATTCTGCCACCTGTCAAACAAGAATAATCAATTCTTAAAATTTATTATCAGGGCCGGCCGGGGGGTAAGCCCAACAAGCCCCCACCATGGGGCAACAAAAAAAAAAATTCAACCCAAAATATATATTAAATAGGTCAACCAAGTGTTTGAAATTAAGTTTCAGCGCAGCTGGTAGAGGCTCTCCACCTATGAAGCACCGATACTTCTAGAGGTCGCGTTGTCTCCGTATCGGACACGGGGCCACTTGGGGGACATGTAATGGACACGCCACGGAAAAGATATGTTATTTGTTTCTAACAGGCAATACGGCAAACCCTAACTTTTTTTTCCAGAAAGCTAGTTAAAAAGATACACTAGTGAAGATAAAAGGTCACTAGTGTATGGTTCCACCCCTCATGTCACGCGTACCCTCTCAAATGAACATAATTCCGAAAATGACCCAGCTGTTTAATTGAGATTCTTATCATTAAAGTCTATTAGATACCGTTTTGGAATCCCAAAAGAACAAGCAAGACAGAAAGTCGCAAAAGCTTTCACTAAATGAAATCAAACTGGGCTCCAAAAATAGTACGGACAGGCAAGCATATATCTAACTCAACTCAAACATGACAAAGCCTTGTCCCAACACAAACAAGCATAGACATTCTTGGATCTAACTTCTAACCACCAGAGGTGTCGAAGAAGGACAAAGATATGACAAGCTGCAAACACACAAAGACATCATTTTTATGCCATGATCATATTTAAAGTCACTTTTTATGTATAAAACACGAGTCCCTCCATTCCAAATTGTTAGACCACTAGTTCTTTAAATTGATGCCATAAATTTAAAAAATTATGAGTGGAAGTACTTTATGTATTTTATCCGAAAACTGCACAACTTCTCGTGGTGTTAGGAAAGGAGGGAGTATATTACATTGTATCAATATTCTTGGGAATCGTATGCTGCAGAACCAGAACCAGCGAAATGCTGCTACTTCTTTGTTGACGGGGAAATGTCAATTTAACAATAAAGTGCACGTGTGCACTACGATGAGACCTGTTAAGTATTATAGTCCCACATTGCTTGGGAATAAAATGGGTGATCACTTAATATATGTTGGGATCTCCCCACTCATTGCCAATTAGTTTTGAGATGGATATAAAGTTTCCACATGGTATCAGAGTAGGGCCCATTCTACCCCACATTTAAAAAAAATTTACAATTCACACCCCACGATGACAGGCCAGCAAAAAGGTTGTACGATGATAGACCCAAAAAGAGGCTACACATGACAGACCTCAAATGCGGCTGCACGTGAGGGGGGATGTTAAGTATTATAGTCCCACATTGCTAGGGGATAGAATGGGTGATCATTTAATATATGATGGGACCTCCGCACTCATTGCCAATTGGTTTTGGGATGGATATAAAGTTTCCACAAGACCAACCAATCTTAGATGGCACTAGAGATAGACATATTATTGGCATCTTCTTTAGTAAAGCAAATGTGGCACTTATGGTCTTCAAAGCACGTACATCTATTCCGCAAACGGCAAAAAGAATGAAACAAAAAAAAAATGCCTTTCGATAAGAGCTGCTGCATGAAATCAGCATTATATAACTTCCATTGCTGCCAGTTCATTGAGTAAGCACGTTACAAGATGACAAGCAACTTCAGCAATATACAAAAAACAGCGAATCAATACGGAGCCAATTCAATGTGACTTGTTAAGTTTTCATTGATAGCAATTACACTCACTTTGAAGTACATATAAAGCTTACCAAGAAAAAGTACCTTGCGATTCTTCAGCTTCAGTCCCATATCCATTGACTTCTCCTGAAGAATTTTTATATCTGAACTTATAGAGCCAATCTCGACCTAGCATGATTATTGGGGAATATTAACAATTTTGATAACTTGAGATTTTAAGATAGAAAGAAAGAAAGAGAGAGGGAAGCATTCCTATTCTTTATGCATTAACCAAAAGAATTTTTGTAAAAGGGCATCACATAACCCCAAAAGGGGGAGAAGAACAAGAGGACAAGCGAGCAGATTACTAAAAAGAAAGGGAAAAACCACAAGAGCACGTAAACAAGTATCCGTAACTGGTAAAAGGATTTAGAACAAGAGGACCCCAAAGACAGTGGAAGATTTAACATAAGCTGCACCCACTGGATTTCTTCAAATTACTACTTATTGTTGAATACTAGCTGGATATACATTGTTGGTCCATTTCCTAAAAGGTTAATCTAGCAACCTTTGATAAAATTCACTGCAACCACACCCAAAGATAGATTGTAATTGTTTACAGTTCTACACATTTTTCAGCAATTGCATTTGAAAAATTCCTATTTGAACTTTATCCACTCCACCAAATTAAACTACATGCCCATCATCAGTAGGCTATAAAAATCAGTCTCTAGCCATGTGAACATAAAATGTGTTGAGAGTACCTGAAATCCACCGAGTAGAGTTTCCATTTGCGACAGAATAATGTCACAATCACGAATCTGATCATGAAGTGAGACCAGGTTATCACTTTCATTTATGTAATCCTGCCAAGGTAACAGAAGGGTACTGGTAAAGAAAAATATGCTCAAAAAAAGTAACGAAATTAGAAAGGATAGACAAGATACAAATAAAACAGCATCTCTTTTCCAACAAATTAATTGAATAACTGTCTTGGAATGAATTATGGAACCAAAATGTTGTACTTCCCTTTTCGATTACTATGGCCAATGAACAAAGTCACAACATATATACCAATAAAACCGAAATGTTGTGCTTCTCTTTTGTAATGCTACGAGGCTACGAGCAATGAACCAAGCCACGCGAATTTTATCACAATTCATTCACAAAGTGAGGCATAATTTCTCCAACAAAACAGGAAGTCTTGATAAGTCAAAAAAGGGTTAATTTTCCATGTGTTATATTGGTTGATAGGATCTTTTTTTCAACAAGTGCCTAAAATTTTTGAGACAGGTGGCCACTTGGAATTAGGATTAGAGAAGTTGTTAACAAAACAACCACTATTTTGCAAAAAAAAAATAATGGTCGAGTAATTTTCATAGGAAAAAAAGGATGTAATTTGCAGTTTTCCCTTTGATGAAACTTGCATAAAAGTTGACAAGTAAAGGCAGGCAACAAGACCACTGGTTGCAAGATAAATTCAATAATCTAATTATCAACCTGAATGGAATCCAATTCAACTTGGCGTAAATTGTTTTCAACGCCCTTTGTGTACTCCCGCAATTTTGTTCCTTTAGATAGTATGTTTGTAACAACCTGCAAGACAAATAATTTGAATGACCTCCAAACAAACAAATGATTATTCAAGGTCATATCCCACCAATTCAGGGTAGCTACATGAATTCTATTCTGTTATACAGCACCATCAAGGGCCTTAATTTCAAATAAATATTTGCTACCATTCCCATTTTTCTCCTGATAAGTTTCATGCTTCAATGCCATAGTAAATTTTGTTTGTGCACAAATCAATTACTTCAAAAGACAGTATGCAAATCATCATAAACAAGTTTTCTTTCACACCACCCCAAACCAAAAGAGTGAATGAATTCCCCTTTACTTTGACTTCCACCATCACTAAACGATTATACTGATGGCAAGCAAAACATAGGTACTTTTCTTCCTCCTACCTGTTCTTTTAATGTTCTTTCTTTCTTCCGGTTCGTTTAGTGCAGTCTCACACTTGCCATCCATACTGATGTCATGAAGCACTCAACAGAGTATCTTGGATAAGAAAAGCAGGGGCGGAGCAAGAATCTAAATTGGGGGCTGGCAAAATTAGAAGAACTCAACCACTAAACTCCTTATATTTAGATACCCAAAGAAAAGTACCTATTTTCTAAGGTCACACGACGCACATCCATAAACATCAAACAAAAACAGTTTAACAATCTGCGAAAATGGTAAACGAAGAATGGTGTCTGCTCTTTTCAATGACAAAAAGCAAAACCCACACTAGACCCTCTTAACTAATAAGATCATATGATCTAAAGTAGGGTTGAAGTTAAAAAATCAAACTAGGTTCCCCTAGAAAATATGGCTAAAAGTTTTTTAGTTTATTTTATTTTACTTTTGAAACTGGCGGTGAAACGTGCCACCCTGTCCCCTGTGATAGCTCTGCCCCTTAAGGAAAGTAACTCCAGATTGGTATTTGGTCAGTCTCGCCAGTAACAGGAACAAGATAAAAGAACTTGCAATTTTTATGTTAAAAAGAGCTCAATTCTCATGTTTAACCACAGAAGCTTCGTATTATTTCACAGGAGCAAAAAAAGTTGGTAGGATTCTGAATGGGGAAAAACAAAACAAATGGGGTATAGTGCCAAAAGTAAGTGCAACCTGAAATAACATTTAGAACATAACTGGGTAACAGTGACCAGAAAAGAAAATAACGCACTTACATCATCAGTCTTACATTCTTCTAGCTCTTGTTCTAGTCCTTCAAGGGATATATCATCACTACAACAAAACGACCAAACATCAATTCAGGATGCTATTGTGGAGCTTTAAAATCAAAGGCATGACTGACAAATGTGGGTCAAACAGTAACTACCAACTGAAGCAACTATTTATTTCCATACAAGGACCTGTAGATGTGTCTCACATAAAATAAGCAGCATATATTCAAGAGATGAACAAATAAAGCTACATAAAGGTTTTGACCACTTCACCAAGTTCTGCAATTTTGTCCACAACTTTGACCTTTTTAAACATTGCAGAAAAGTGGCCATTCCCTTGCAGGATGTCTCATGGAGAAATGAAATTAAGTTATTCTTAAAGAATTAGCACTACTAGTATATTCCCATTAGCGTACAAGATTGTCAGTACCAGAAAGCCTTGCACTGTGCTACTGAGATGACTGTTGGGCAAATGTTATACGGTAGTTGGTGAGGGAGACCAGAGAATCATAAAGGTGTTTTTTGGTAAGTTGATTCGTATTAAAGCAAAACAAAAAGACAGAAGGCCGTGGGTATAACCTTGAGAACCAAACAAATCCCCTCAAGGACTATCACCAGTCCAAGCTACAAGAATTCAGACCAAAGCAAAACCGCAAGGGATTAGAAAAATACAAAGCTACAGAAACAATCAATATAATACAAGAGCAAAAACAGCGGCTCATAGCAGCTAGCTGCCATCATCCAAGCACCTGCTATGCATACTCCAGGTATCGCTGATTATGATGACATCTGTAGTAGGAGGGATTTTCAATAAGCTGCCATACAATTTCAAATCCTTTCAATTTAAGCTAACACCCGTCAGCATCATGACACTTGAGTTTAAATACTCGACTAGTTCTTTCTCCCCATAAGTGAAAAATTGCAGCTCAGAGAGAGAGTTTCACCATCACCACCATACACTTCGCACTACTTCCTTGCAGTTCTGGCGGACTCGTGCCATGTCAATAGCTCGAGACTGAGGACCCTTGGTCACCCCACATTTCCTTAGAAGACTGCCCAGATCCAACTTGAGAATTGACACTCAAAGAAGATGTTACTGTGAGTCTCTATTGTATTGCTGCAAAAGGATGCATCTTCCATCAGGAATAACTCCCGATAACAATAATCTATCCCTCGTTGAAAGACTACCTAAGACAGCCATCCATAAAATGAAGGATGATGCCCAGCCATTGAAATATGACCCATAACTAGTCACAATTCCAGATGTAATCAAATGCACGTGTTCATATCCCTGGATAGAACACTAGCACATCATACTATTAAAGTTAGAAGTAGGAAATAGTCATACACAACTACCATGATGATCTCAGATCTAAGGATTACTTGTACAACTGCAACTATGACTGTCTGTTTGACAAGCAAGGAGAACTCCTTACTTCGTACAGACTTTCATGGTCGGTCAGTTCAGTGAACTTGTTCCTCTAACAAGCATCTACATGCTTGCCTTAGTAACACCACACAAATTACTGGAGCCAGCCATTCTACCAAATAGCCAGCATAACAGTTACTCCGTACTAGTCTTTCCGGATGACTAATGTATGTTAGTAAACCTATAACTAGGAACTTTCAATAATAAAGTACCAAGAAGATCAGGTCTCCCATTCTTAAAACATATATACACATCTTTAATTCTTTGGACTTATCAAGTACATTCAAATAAATAGTAAACCCAGTATATGATATTCTCCTTTTATTAAAGAAATATGTTTACATTAAACACCCTTAAAAACAGCAATAAGATTGGCTTTAGGTCATATCTCATATCAATCTCCCTCTTGATGGCAGTCTAACTGCTGCTGGTGTCAAAGCTTTGGTCATTGGATCTGTTAAATATCTGTTGATGCTACTCCCTTTACAGAACATCACCACATCCAATGATTTCTCTAATCTTGTGGAATCACTGCTCAATGTGTTTAGACTTCTGACGAGACCTTGGTTTCTTGGCTTGACATATTGTCCTCTTGATCAAATAAAAAATAAAAAAACTATCACCCCATTGTCACCATAGTACTTAATTTTATTTTCTTTGATAAGTAATAAAGTTTATTGAGAAGGCATCAAGGGGATGCCACCCACGTACAACAAAAATTGAGGAATAAAAAAGAAAATAACAAATAAAAACAGCCTATACCCCTCTATACTCCAAACATATAAGGCTGAGGTTGTCGGAGGAATTGTTGGTCACAGTCAGAGGAGTTGGGTCGGAGCCGCCGGCGGAAAATAGGTAGTGAAGGGTCGCGTGAGCATAACACGAGAGGGATGCAGATGTGGGGGAAAAAAGTTGGCATTGGGAAACACCCCAATAAATGGCTTGAGGGTCCTATGTCATTACCGAGTGTATTAAGTTCAGGTGCTTCCAAAGGAAATTCAAATTTGAATTGTTGTTCTCCTAGGTTGGGTAGAAGTTGTATTGTATCTCTCGGGCCTAACAGGGAACAGGAGACTGGAATTCCTAATGTGATGGGTAATTGGCCTATTCAAGTGGCGCAAAAGCATGAATATATTCGAACGATGGTGAGATGAGTCCACAGCAAGGGGTAGAGCCAGATAGCAAATTGTGGAAGGTTTCACTTGCGACACATTCGAAATCGTTAAGGGCAAAAAAGATGTTACAGTTACAGGGTTGGTTTATGTTTTCGAATCGTTTGGAACTTTTTAGAGCTCAAAGAAAGTCGGGAGTATTCGCCTGAAAAAAATCATGTTTGGGGTGTAGAGGAATAGTGAGGTGGAAGTGACAGGTTCGAGGGCCGGGTATTGGGGATTTGATTGCGGTTGTGGCTTTTTGAAGGGTAGTAGCGGGGCGGAGGTTTAGGGGTCATAGATGTTTAGGGTCGCGTTTTGAGATTTGTTTGTGGGCTGTTGTGGGGGTTTGTCCAAGGCATTTGGGGTTTTGATTTTGTGAGGGTTTCTGATGTGGATTCTGTATTTGTTTCAGTGGCAGAGACATTTGCGCCGCTCTAGGGCAGCAACAGAGGCTTGTTCCCCGGGTTCTGGCAATGGCAAGGGGTCTTTGGTTTTGCAGCAGTGGCAGGGTTCGGGTGTATCACGATTGCTTGGTTGTCTCCTTGTCAGCCTTCAACCTTTTGGGTCTCAAGAGGCAGATGATAGTTGTACGTCGAGGTGCCAACTTAGTTGGATTTTCTCTCCTTGTTTTATGTTTTTCTCTTGTTCCTTTTAACCTTGTATCCTTGATATGTGATTAATAAAAAAAAAAATTGCCGTTAAAAAAAAATTGGTTCTCATATCCGATGATTCATTCAGAGATTAAGGAACCGTAAATTATGTGCATTCACTTATGTAGGAGCAATACTTACATATTTGTGTCATCCTCAACAGCTAAATCCCCAACAAAGGCTCCCAACTCGAACACAGCTCCATGGGCATCACTGGTCACACCAAATGATTCACCCTACAAATACAATACAAATATGTAAGTAGACCTGTATACGTAAACCGAAAGGAAAAAAAAAGAAAGTAAGCAAGCATAAACAACAGGTGAAGGGAAAATTATGTTCTTAGAATTTGCATTTCACCGCCAGTATTGATTCCGTAAACATACCAAGCCAAAGATGCACTTGAAACATGGAACACTACCTGTTTGTTTGTGGCAACCTCTACCATCTTGTTCAACCAATCCAACACTCACTGGGCTTGCCTATGTAAGCCTGTACATGGAAACCTATAAAAAAAAAAAAAGGCAATAACATATGCAAACAACATGAGGTCATAAGGTACCAGAAAATGAAACGAGTGCATTTTTGGGAGGCGTGCATTCTAGAAAAAAAAAACCAATCATCTGAACTATAAATCTTAGTGCAACTAAGATAACATATTCCAACAGTACTAAGGATGTATTTCGCTGGGTAGAATTACAATTATAAAATTGATTGGAAATTATTTCTGTACTTAAGTGCACAAACATATTGCAACTCCAGAACAAGAAACCTAATATTAGTTCCTAGTTGGATTCCCTTCAAAAGACCTTCGGATTCCTAAAAAAAAGGATTCCAAAAAGACTTCTTACTAACCAGATAAACTACACAAAATTAACTGTTTGTAAATCGTAATATACATAATTCTTTTACGGCCAGTGAAATGCCTCACAATCGCTCACAAACAGAAATTTGTCAGCCATTTTTTTCCAAATAATTGACAAAGTATTAACTTTTGAAAGAAAAGGAAAGAAAGAAGGTACAACTATTGGACAACACCGATTAAGAAATGTTGCAACGGTTAAAAGCCAACAAAGTAAGGTACTCTATGGCTGTCGCCTGTAATCTATATCAAAGCCAACTGAAACTACCCTGGCATTCTTCAAGCAGATGTACGGCATATTTTCGTTTTCTTTGTTTTTAACTTCTCATTTTCATCTGCTGCATTTTCACAACAAAACCAATGACAGAGCTTTGAAGTACTCGGATTTTCCTCCCATAAAAACAACTTTCAAAATCCATTCTCCTGTTTACAATTTCTGAAAAGTGGGGAGTTTGAGTTAATTTTTTAAATTTGACCTAATTATGCAAAACAGTGGCACCCTCATCTCAGATAGCTATCATTTCAATTTCCAACAATTCGATACCACAAATGCAGTGAAAATTTGACCTAATTACGCAAGTGTAGAACCTTAATCTCAAATAGATACAACGAGGAGAAAAGATCAGAGGTTCTTGATACCCACCTTAGACGTGTACCGATGAGAAGGGATTCGTGATTGTTTTCGAACGTTTTTCAGAGCTCGATCAGTCCAGATGCGAAGAGGAAATGGAACTCGATCGATCACAGATGGGCCCAATTGTTTAACAGTGGTACAAATGAAGAGAGAGAAAGTATGTGGCGTAAGTTGGGAACCGAGATCTTAAGTGTTGAATTTGATTTACAGAGATTTGGAGAGTTTTTTATCAAAATATATGGCTGTTTTTTAAACAATTTAGAGATTTACCCTAACTATTTATAAAAATACCGTTGTTTCTTACTTCTCATTCTCAACCCGAGAACTATATTTACTTCTCATTTTCTACCTGAGAACTCTCTTGGTATTTCATCCGACGTGTCATCGTCCAACGTGGACTGCTTACCAGCGTGGCTAAACATACTTCTCATTCACGACCTGAGAAGAATCTATATATCTCATATTCGACCTGAGAAGTATGGTTTAACTTTACATTTACCGTTGTCAATATACTTCTCATTTTGGACCCGAGATGTATTTATACTTTCGTTTTGGACCTAAGATGTTTTTATACTTCTCGTTTTGGACCTGAGATGTATTTTTAACTCTCATTCTTACGTCTTTTTTCTTACGTCTTTTTAACTTTATTGATCCAAAAAGGGTGTCCTTGAAATTTATCCCCAAAGTACGTGAAAACGTGTTTTCTTTTCACACATTCATCGGTTAAGACGGATTAACCAAAAAAAATTATATTAATATTAATCCGACTTGTAAGCTTGTTTACCAATCACGCTATCTAGAAACGATTCTTTTAAACACGCGTTCCATGAGATAAGACCTAGAAAAAATAAAATCATAGAAGCTAGTTTACAAAAATACGCCTTCTAAAAGCATGGTCCATAAACATGCCTTTAGAAGTCTTGCTTTATAAGCACACCTTTAGCAATTTTGTAATGGTTGTTGCTGTCTTTGGATTTGCACGAGGGCAGGGAGCCTCTGATCTTGGTTGTAGTAAATATGACTTTACCATTCAATGAGTTCAATGGTCAATTAGCCTACTTAATCACGGTAATAGCTAATACCGTTGGATCATCTACTGTCTGTTTCCAACTCTTTATAACGAGGTCTTTGTTATTTTTTTTTATTCACTTTGATAATCAAAATTATTGACCATTTGGAGTCTGTGAAGAGCATTAGACAAGTTAAAAATTAATTTCTTCAAATAACATTTCGGATCGACGGAATCACATGTGTGTTAAAATTACAATTATCGATCAAAATTCTATTTAGTACCCTAAATTTATTTCGAAACCATATTAAATTATCTTTGAAGAATACTCGGCCTTTGGAGACGAATGAAATTGTCATGAAATGCATGGTTTTTGTCTCCGATAGTCTTGGTGACGAAAAATAGTTTTGCTACCTATAGGTTGTCTCCGAAAGTCACCTGGTGACGAAATTATTGTTTCGTCACCTACAGTAAATTTTGGAGACGAAATTTTTCATCACCAATTTTCAAATTATTTGTGACCCACTCACTAGTTTCGTCACTAACAGTGACTAGAAATTGATGAAGAAAACTACATAGGTGACAAAAAATTTCGTCACCATAGAATTTAATTTAACTATTATTAAAATAGTAAACGTGACAAATAATTTTGTCTCCTATAATTGTATAATTAAACCCAATTGGTGACAAAAAATTACGTCTTTGTAAATCTTCATATAGAAACTCATTTAGTGATAAAAAAAATTTGTCACCTAATCCACATATATGAGAAATATAGGTGGCAAAATAAATCGTCTCCCACTATTCGGAGAATATCATATCATGTGCATTTCAGAATCCAATAGAACTCAAACAAGAAACTATTTTATGATAATAAACATATATCGCATTAATAAAGGAACACCTTCATAAATATTGTCGCAAGGCCGCCCTAGCTTTGTCATGAGTTGCCTTTACATAAGTCTAGATATTTTTTTTGATCAGCAACAAGATTGTTCAACAAAACTCGACAAAGTAATAGAAAGTGTAAAAAGAAAAGGAAAAGAGATGAGGATGACATATCCATAAGGAAAGGATGATTAAACTCAAGCCTACAAGGAACAAAGTAGCAAAAATCTACCCGGGAGAGTTTATCCTTCATGATTGGCTTGTCCCCTTATAGATTCTTGATGCTTCTGATAGTGCCATTAAGGAAGATTTAATAGCTTAAGTCGATTGACGGCATCAGAGGAATGATTCTACAAGCAGGATCAACTTCAATTGGAATATATATCAACATACGTACAACAACCTCAGCACCACTAGCAGCAAAAACCATCCAAATTCAGCAGTAGCAGAGGAGACAGCATCCAAAGCCAGCAACATGTAAATCAGCAAGTAGCAAATAGCATAAAGAAATCTTCTATTCCTAGTTAAATAAGAACATAAATTTCCTCCTTCGTACCCACATCTCCCCCATTTCAGACATCTCTTCCTTAGTCATGCTCGATTCATATGGATTAACCTAGGAGCAAACATGGCTGCACCTGCAACATGGTCACGATACATCACGACAAACTCATACCAGATTATATGTCAAAAGATTTCCCAAGGATCTGGACACACAGCTCGATGCAAACTAGCACTTTAACCAACTTTCAGGAGGATAAATAAGAGCAATTTGAGTCAATATTTTTTTTATAGAATAACTGAGACAATAATACTTCTTCACCGAATAACACCACCCTCACTCAATTCAAGGAAGTCTTAAATCCCAACTGAACAAATACTCGGCATGATTCCCACGAAATTAATAAATCAAAGACTACAACTAAGATATGAACGTACTTACCAAAAAAGAAAACAATTTATGAACGTCAGATCACTGTCAATGTCATAATCCCAAGAACCAGATTACAGACACTACATCCGTCATGCTTAGTATTGATCTATAGCATGAGACTAAAAGCTTGAGTTCGACGGCAACCACAGAGTTCAATTAATCAGCTCGGCATGATATGTACCAAGTACACCCACACAACCCCCATCATTTTGATCCCACACGCGAGCTGACCGGTGTGAAGCTTGTCGTGTCAAAACGGAATCATCACTAGGACCAGGATCCAATCGTATAGGCATCATCATCTGCTCAACATTCAGGTGATTCAATGCTACGAAAATAACTACAATGATGAGGAGCCTAATTACATGATTGTGCAAAGCAGTCAAGAATCTAATTGTCTCAATTAAGTTATCTAATGACCACCAACATATGGACGTTTATAATATGATCTGGTTTAAAATTTTGTGAACACTCATTTGGAAATCAATTTGGGAACACTCATTAGTGAGCCTGATGATGCTATTAAATAAGGAAGCATCCGTTTCCCTCAAGTCTAAATCCGGGAAATGCTATCTAAAAAACATGAATAAACAAAAAAGATGCTCAGATCATGTGCATGTTTGAATATGATGATAAGAAAGCAGTAGACAGCCGGGCATCAACTCCACTCGTGCATCGTATTTTCTATGCACCAGATTGTGCTATATTACATAACTATTTGGGGGTTCTAGTTAGGGTTGAAAAGGAACGAACTAATTAGCCCAAGTTCACCATTGAGCAAATCAACTGAGTTATTTGCTGACCTATTTTGTCAGCTGATGTCAAATGAAGGAATCAACTACATATATATATGCAGACACCTATATACGAAGAGAGAGAGGGAGAGAGAGAGAGAGAGAGACCTGCAGATAGGGCCAAATCGTGACAGGGAGAGCGACGAATGCGACACAACGGCAGCCAAAGTAAGGACTGGCGGCGGAGATGCTCGGAGGGCCGCAGTGGTTGAGACTCCTCTGTGGTTCCTGGTGTTTGCAGAGGAGGAAGAAGGAGAGTGAGTGAAAGGGGGAAAAACGATAAGTATAAAGCCCTAGAAGGAACGCAGAGACGGGTTGGGATGTTTTAAATGTTGGATGTTTAAAACCCACTTCTCAGGTCCAAAACGAGAAGTATAAATACATCTCAGGTCCAAGACGAGAAGTATAAATACATCTCAGGTCCAAAACGAGAAGTATATTGACAACAATAATGTAAAGTTAAACCATACTTCTCAGGTCGAATATGAGATTTATAATTTTTCTCAGGTCGTGAATGAGAAGTATGTTTAGCCACACTGGCAAGCAGTCCATGTTGGACGATGGCACGTCGGATGAAATATCAAGAGAGTTCTCAGGTAGAAAATGAGAAGTAAATATAGTTCGCAGGTTGAGAATGAGAAGTAAGAAACAACGGTATTTTTATAAATAGTTTCAAAACAACGGTAAATCTCTGAATTGTTTCAAAAACAGCCATATTTTGATAAAAAAAAACTCGGAGAGAGAGAGAGAGAGAGCTGTGGGTTTTTCCACGCAGCCAAGTTAGGCTTACATTCTTCTGTGCCTTGTTGTTTTTCTGAGTTTTATTTGTAATTTTTGTTAAATTTATGATATGAAAGTAAAAAATTAGGACTAAAAGCAAAAAGGGCTGGTATCTTTTTTTTTTTCAATGTCATTGTATATGAATTTTTTTCAACTTCGGACCACATTATTATACTTTTTTATTATCTTGTCGCTACGAATGATTAATCCAAAAAAATATGATAAAAAGCTTAACAAAAAATAACAAATACAAAAAAAATTCATTAAACAAAAAGTTTAGGAGATTTTTTTTGTTTTTATTCAATTTTTTCTCATATTTGTATGCTTTGCTTCATATTTTTCTGACTTTTTAATTTGTTTCGACGAAAGAATCGGGAAAGTAAAAAATTATGAGTCAAATTTAAAATTTTTTGAACCAAAGACAAAAATAAGCATTATTCAAAAACTTTTTCTTATGCTTTTCAGATTACTCTCGTCGAAAAGAGCCAATAAATCAAAAAAACTTTACAAGAAATGAACAAATGCGGAAAAAAATTAAATAAAGACAAAAAACCAACGTTGGTCGTACAAGTAAAATGGAGGAAATTAATTTTTGTACCCTGATTAATACGAATTTTGAGATAGATCATTCTTCACACATTCATCAACTAAAAATCTAAGTAGTAGAAATAATTTGTAGTGAGACTATAATGTTAAGGATAATCCTGAAAAAAATAGAACACACCGACACTAAGGAACAAATGTCATAACATATGAAGCAAAAACTTTAGGACCAGGTTTTACAATGTTGAATGGGAAGGATCCGCGTTGAATCCATGATTCTTCAAATAAAAAGCTGATATAACATAGATAACCCTAAGACCGCTAAGACCATCTCCATCCTTTACTCAATTTTTTTTAGGGTAAATCACCTGGACACCCCCTATACTATACGAAATGGAACAAGACACCCCCTAAACTAAATAAACCTACGACAACACCCCCTCAAGTATTTTCCGTTATCCCCGACACCCCTTCCGTTAGCAATCCGTCTAGTTTTGTTAATTTTTTTTTGGCAAAATACATTTTTTTCTTCCAAACTTGCCCCTCTCTGTATATTATACCTGTATCGACCCTCCGCCGGCCGGCGACCCACCTTCCGACCTCCCTCTCCATCTTTGGCGACCGCCGCCGCCGCCCTAAACACCTCCTTGACACCTCCACCGTTTCACCTCCCAAACGACGACGCCTCGGACCTCGTCGTCGAAGAAATCGCGCAAGCAAGCCGAGCTGCAACGAATGCGCGACGATCTTGGTCGTCGGATCCACGACCAGGCCTTCGCTCGCCACCTGAGCAGGATCGACGACGCCGAGTGGGCGGGAACCGGTGACCGCGTTGTCAGGCCGTACGGTGAGGAGCCGGAGGAGAGGGTTTTAAAAAAAAATTGTTTTTTTTTCTTCCTTCCTCCCAACAGACCCAAAACGAGGGTCATAAATGTCTTTCTATGGCATTTTTTAACGGAGTTAGGGTTTTTAAACATTTTCGATAGTTGAGGGGGTGTCGTCGTAGGTTTATTTAGTTTATGGGGTGTCTTGTTCCATTTCGTATAGTATAGGGGTTGTCTAGGTGATTTACCCTTTTTTTTTACTTAAATTTGAGTAAAAACTTGATTTGATATGGAAAACTCCATTGGACAAAAGCAAATTTAGGCATAAATTTGAGTAAATACTTCATTTATGGCATAATTATAAAATTGAGAGGGAAAAAATGACCTTAACATTTTGAGTAAAAATTTGATTCAAACTAAATTTGGTGAAAATTTTGAGTAAACTCAAATTTGGTAATGATGTTGAGTAAGGAATGGAGTGGAACGAACCCGGATTGACCTTTTTTTTGGGCCCTACTGACCAAGAATATTGGTGCCTTACTTTTGGGCCCTTTGTTGGCACTTGGCAGCTTAGAAGACGGCCTTTTGGGTGTTTATTTAGACTTAGGCCTGACCTAAGAGCAAGAGCAACAACTTGGACAAATTTTTTGCTAAAAGTGCTAGTGAACAGTGCATGTTTAACTCACATCTCTTTCAACACTCCAACAATACACTCTATTTTACCTATATTTCATAAAAATATTATTTTTTTCTTTTTGAAATATTACAACACAATTCTGGGAGGGAGAGGGAGAGAGGAGCGAGAGAATAAAAGACAATATTTAAATCCTTACCAGGTGAATAGTGCTTAGGTAGAAGTAGCAAAGTACTGTACATTGAGAGACTTTACCAAAGCCTTAAGAGAGGCTGTTGGAGACCATATTTTCTCATTTTGGATTGGTAAAATAGCTTAAATGCCCTTATGGCTAAGCTGATGTTGTTGCTCTAAGGTGTGTTGGAACAGTAGACCAGCAGCTTAGATCAATAATATAAAACTATTACCCTAGTACCAAAACTATATACCATAGAAAAGAGAATAAATTACTTTCACCGGCGGTGAAAACTCTTATATTTCCTCCAAACCAATGAAAGATTACCACAACACCAAGTTTTAGGGAGAAATACGCTGGACGCCCTGGTTCCCATTCCCCAAAACTCCAATTCAACCCTTTCAAGTTTCAATAATTAAAAACAAGCCTCATTGTCTATTTTGTGCGAAAAAGTCATCCACCCCATTTCTCTCTAGAACGAGTGCTTCCTCCACTTTAGGCTGAGTTTTCCGTTAGATTTTATGGAAAATCCCATAAAATCAAGCACTTGATAAAATCAGTCTCTTTCCCATTAGATAAAATGCAAGTGTGATTAAATCACCACCCAATGCATCATTTACCATTTTGCCCTTTCTTTTCTTTAAGGGTCCCCACCGTAAATGAGTAATGATTGTACTTTTTTCTTTTACTTTTTTTGGCCAGGGGCAAAATAGTAATTATGCATTTTTATCCTTGTGCCATATACAGTGCAGTCTCATTTTATCACTGTCTCATTTTATCAAATGAGGTTGGAAGGGAGATTAAATATGCGATTTAATCTTTTGAAAAACTGAGCTTAATTGGGTCATTGCTTGGAAATTGCATCAAGATTAGTTAGACGACTGTTCCATACATCAATTCCCAAATCCCCATTTAGCTTCATTTTTCCGTCCGTGTTCTCGGCCACCGCCAGGACACTTGATGGGATTTCCGGTGACGATATGTATGATAGACGCCGTGCTCCTCTGTTCCACAGTGGTTGCCTGCCAGAACCTCGAGAATTTCAACGCTACATACCGACCATTCAATTCCAGCCACTACAATGAATTCCATTTCGAGAACCCAGCAGCCATCACCGATGCCGCACTCCAATTGATCGAGAAATTGTGGAAGTCTGGGAAATTTTATGTTCCTAGGCTGTAGAAAAAGGGGGAAGCAGAAAAACAAAAAGAAAAAAACAGGGGAACAAAAATAGACAATAGGGCTTGTGTTTAATTATTGAATCTTGAAAGGGTTGAGTTGGAGTTTGGGGAAGTGGAACCAGGGTGTCCAGCATATTTGTCCCTAAAAATTAGTGATGTGGCAACCTTTCATTGGTTTGGAGGAAATATAGAGGTTTCCCACTAGCCGGTGGAAGTAATTTATTCTCTTAACATAACAAATATGTCGGTCTCATATGACTTTTAAATGTTTGTTTAAGCGGGGAAGATATTGAATTGGAAATTTTTTAGACCCAGTTTCCCATTTGATAAAATCTAGATTTGATAAAATCAACATTTGATTTTATCAAGTGAGGAAAAAGTTTGATATAATCTTAGATTTTTTAGTGCAAAAATTTGAGATTTTATCAAAGTTCTTTCTCACTTGATAAAATCAACACTTGATTTTATCGAAATTTGATAAAATTTTAATTTTATCAAGTGGGAAACTGGGCCTTAGAAACTGATTAGGTGAAGTCAAGGTTAAGCCGTGGGTATATTATACTTGTACTTGATCAAACACGGAATAACGATTGCAAATGATTGCTTAATCCATAGCGAGATGCTCTATTGTGAATTTGCGAGGGGAAGGTGTACCTAGCTTCTCGGATTCAAGGGTTTGTAGTGCACACCCGCACTACAGGTTGTATGATGGCCATAACAATCGTTCTGGTTGTAAATGAAAATTGATTGCAACCCTCAAAACTATGTGGTTTTGCATAATGAAATTAAACAATTGGAGACCTAAAAACCCTTATTCGCGCCCAAACCAATTGAAGATATTAGGCTTTGCAAGTTTACAACGATGAACTCTCAAGTTGCATCCATGGCTCTTTTTTTTTTTTTTTTTTGCTTAATTATTCATGAATGAACTCTTTATAGGTAAATTTGATGAGAATGGACATATTAGAAGTTTTTGCTAGCCAATAGAGCCTCTCCGTCCCTTACTCAAAACTAGACCCAAATTTGAAATTTAGATAAGTACACTCAAAATTCACCTCCAGCTCTATAATTGACCTCATGCTAACTTGAGTTTTACCAAATCCTTAACCCAAATCAAGGGAGACCCAAAACACCTTTACCCATTTACCCAAATTTCTAATGGTTACTTGTAGGGTTTCATAAAAAATCCTAAACCCAAGATCTCATGTTTCGACAATGTACAATATCTAATTTTATGATCTATATATGTAGGCTCACCTTCAGAAAATTGCTAACATTACTTTGCAGTGGTGCCCGTTGTCGGAACTCCTTTCGCCATCATCATCTTCGTCAACTCCAACAAAGGTAGTAGAATATAAGATCGAGAGCTACGGAAGTCAACCATGACAGAACAATTGGATCTACATAGGACTCATTAGCCATATCAAGAGACCTAAAGAAAACCATTGTTTTTTTTTAAACCAAATTTGGTTAACAAGAAAATAAAACATAACCCTATTCTTTCTTCTTTCTTTTTTTTTTGAAAGGCAATTTTTTTTTAAAATTAATCTTTGAAATATTACAAAGATTAAATGGATAAGGAATGATGGCATCGTATCCTAAGCAAACTAAGAACAGTCCTATGCCCATCCGAGACCCAAATCCTAGGTTAGTAAGAAACCAACCCAGGATACACCCAAAGGGCCGAAGCCCATACACCTAAAGGCCTAGACTCAATTAAGAGCCAAACCAAATAAATTAATAAGCTCATACACCCAAGGGCCTAGCCAAAAGGGCAAACCAAATAAACATAACAGCAAAAAAAAACCCTAAGCAACCAACAAGAAGAGCCGCCAAGCCGCCACCTTCGCTGCCAATCCAAGCCTTTCCATGGCCAGTAGAAAGAGAGACAATCCGCTGTCACCGCCGCCGCCGAAACCCGGGGAACAAGCCCCTGTTGTTGCCTCATAGAACGGCTCGAAACGCACTCCACAGTCACCAAAAAACCAAGCTACCACCGCAACGCCACACAACTAGAGCCGCTGCAAAACCCAAACCCAGATCCACTTGCCGTTAGGCCGAAAACCACGATCATCCAGCAATGAAACGAGGCGTGGATGGACCAGTGAGCTGTTAGGTGAAGAAGAGCCGCATGCACCCAGCAGTGCAAGCCCAAGCCGAAAAATCAAAATTCAACTGTCTAATAATGATGATTGCCTTTTTGATTGTGTTTTTTTTTTTTAAAAGACAAATGTGATCAATCCAATAGCCCTAAATGACTGGTTAAGCTCATTTTTTCCATGAACAATAGTTTAAAACTTTAAATCACCAAAACGACCTACCATTCGGTCGGTTCCGTAGAGCTTCTTTGAGGATTATTAATGGGAAGTTGATTCTAGCTATTACTTCAATAAGAGTGAAAACAAAAGCAGATACTCCAATTACTAGCTTGAGGGTAGGGTTGTAAATGAACCGAGCCGTTCGTGAACTGTTCAAGACTTGATTCATTAAAAGGTTCGATTCAAGTACTAAACGAATCGATCCGAACATGAACTTCAATTTTAGGCTCGCTTAGTAAATGAGCCGAAGCTGAACTTGATAATATTCTGCTTGGTTTGGCTCGTGAACTTAGAGTATATATGTATATGTCATAGGAATTTCACATATAACCTTGAATATATATAAACTTTTACGTGTACGTAATGAAATTGTTATAACTTGTACATGTATAGACTTTTAAAAGTATTATAAACTTAAATTTTAGTACGTTTTTATAATTTTATATACATGTAAACTTATTTGTGTACGAAATGAAATTTTTATTTGAAGTTCTAGACCTCTACGAGTAGGAGAGCATAAATATCAAATATTTTGACTCGTTAAGGCTCATGAATAAGTTCAAGTTTGACTCAGATAAAGGCAAGTTTGGCTCGAGCTCGGCACGCCAAATTTTCATTGAGCTCGAGCTCGGCTCGGGTTCATTTAAAAACTTAATGAACAAACTTGAACATTCTAAAGATCGTTTCGATTCGGCTCGTTTGTAGCCCTACCTGAGGGCAGTTTCTCTTGATAAAAAAAAAGAAAAGAAAAGATACCCCAATTTCTTTTTCTCATATTTCTTTAGTACTTATTGCATTATATGGTGTATTTTTTAATCGTATATTGTAGTCATACTTTTTTCGGTACTTTTGACGTAAATTTAATTTTATCTATATGCATGAATAACTAACACGTTACAAAAAAATTAAAAGTTCACATGCATAGAAACAAGTTCTATTCAAAATTTAATTAGAGCCTCACCATTCATTAATCCTTATCATTTTTTCTACTCAAACGCAGATTTAGAGTAAAAACACTAAAAATTCTTCTACAGCATATCCATTTTGATTTTTACCTCTTTTTTTCGGGAAAACCAAATCCAAATTCTTTTTTCGCAACACCTATTTTATTTACAATTGTGCCATCCTAGCTGTAAGGAAAAAAAAATGAAACAACACCTCGTCGTCGTCGCTGAGGGGGAGGAGGAGAGAAGGAGTTGAGTTGGAGAGCACTTTTGAGTATAAATTAGGGTTTACCATTGGAGAAGGCAAACCCAAATATAGCTTCTGACCCAATTTTTTAAAACCAAAATTTGAGTTAAATATGTCAAGAATGGTGATGCTTTTACAGCGCTTAACACTACTCCTATTATAAAAGCGGCAGTATGGTATTATGGCATGTGTCATGCGCACTTCTTAAATTATTATTTCACTCTCTTCTCCTTTAAGTTATTACCCAAATAGCTCCGCTTCAGGTCCTCACCACATCCTACTGCTTTTAAAACATCGAGTCTAATAATCTATTTAGGGAAAATTATTCAGCGTCTTGGGGCTCCTATCCACCACAATTCAACAAAAGCGAACACACAAGGTCTCATCAAAACCAAAATTAATAGTTAAATAATCCATGGCCCTCGATACTGAAAAAACAAATTGATGATGGAAAAGATTGAATTGCAGTGAAAATTATTCAGAATACCATAAATAAGTCCAACATTAGAATAGAGATGCTACGTAAAGATTATATAAAAGTATTAGAGCTGACATAAATTCGTGATAGTGGAGACAAATAGAAAAGGTAGTAGAACACATATAGATTACAAAGGTCACTGAAGAACATTTGGATCTACCAATAACCCCGTAATAGTTTTTTTTTTTTGCTTAACAAGAAAATAAAAAAACAATGCTATTGTCATTGTACATTCTACCACACTTGGGCGTGGAAAACCCAATCCTATTGTCATTTATGAATTCTACCACACTTGTGTGTGAAAAATTGATTGCATGGAAATGATTCTTTTGCCACGACAGTAGAATCAATGTTTTTTATTTTTACAACCTAAATAAAACAAAGTAAATTGTATTTCAGATGTTAAAAAAGTATAGCTATTTTATGGTTTTCAAGAAGCTCATCAATTTGGCATTTTGGTGTTCCTTTTGTTAGAGGTGTAAACTAGGCGCTATGAATGAAGTTAGAGATGTAAACTAGGCCACGCTAGTAAGGGTGTAACACATGCACGGCAAGTTTAGACATAGGCACGACATAATATGAGCCACCAATCATGTTAAAATACGGGATTTAAAGTTGGTCAGGCTGGATCCTTATTTTGGGGTACGGGATAGGTACACAACACAATCACACTATATCATGAGCACGTTGTGAGTACGAGATATGCAAGAGCATAACACATGCACAATATGGGCACGATATAGGAATAAAAGTACCATTTCTCTTTGTACGTGAGATTGATTCATTTAACTAGTGACAAGAAAGTCCCAAACTAAAATAAATATGAAATATAAAAATAATAGGTTTATAAGTTGTAATTATTTGGTAATTCTTTGTCTCAACATTTAAAAAGTAGATTGATAATTTTGCTCAAACTTTTGAAAATTTAAATTTACAAGACTCGATTAGGCAAGACACAATACGGAAAGGCAAGACACAACAGAAGGTGGCATGCTCACACGCCAAACCGAATCTAAAATATTTTCCCATGGCACGGTATGACATGACACGCTTCGTAGTGTAAGTCAGGCTAGGGACGATACGCTCAACAAAGGAGGTGTTGTTTGGCAAGGAGCCCACAAAATACATTCTTACAAATTGCATTTTCGATTTTTAAGTTTAGAACAAAAGACAAAAGTAGAGGGAGAACCATAGATGAGTTTTTTTTTTTGATTTTTGATTTTCCATTTTCCTTCAATTTTGCTTAATATAAAGATTTACAAAATTTATTCTGTACATATTTCTCAAATATTATTATTGTTTCAAAATACTTCATACACATATTATTACCATAATTTACAAAAAGAAAAAATACAAAATGATGCAAAAAGTAGGGTTAAATTCCATGGAGATCCCCTCATCTATTCGAATTTTCCATGGACACCCCCTAACCTTTAAAAACATCCATACACCCCCTCATCTATTCGAAATTGAAAAACCCTTAATAAGGGAAATGACTGTTTCACCCTCATTTTGAAAACCACGTACAAAAAAAACCCTTTCTCATCCTCTCTCACTTCACTTCTCCTCAGACCTTCAATCTCCATATCTTTCCTCCCATTTTGAACAAAAACCACTGCTTCGACCAGATAATCCGGCCCGATGATGGCGAATCTGAGACCCGTTCTGACGACAAGGGTAAACAAGTCGGATCCGCTTTGAATTCGAGCTCCTTAGCTGTAGAACCTAAAGAAGGCTTGGATGAAGAAGAACTAGAAATTGGATCTCGTTCATCAAATCAGGCACTAGAAGATTCCTCAAATCAGGGTGAAGCTCAGGAAGATCCCACTAATTCCGGTCCGGAGAATCTTTATCGAAGGCGGAAATGGTGATTGTGGTGGACCGACTGATCTCTCTAAAAAAAATAAAAAATTAACCATTCCCAAATTAATCCACCCAAATTCTGACATCTTAGCAGACGGCGGTGGCGGTCCAATTGACATAGCCTGTGAGAAACGAAAGTTCGAGTATGACGTTGACAGTCCTCTCATTCAAAAAAGAGACGGTACTGGGCGGAAGTTTTAAGACCGACTTCAAATTAAGTCGAGGAACTGGAATGCCAGTCAATGGTAATTTGAACTGCCGCAACTACTAATCACAGGGGAACTTTGGACAGTTGTAAATAGAAGCTCCATTTGCGGTGCTTTATTTATCAATGCCTTTATAGGTATAATTTCTCTGCTGCCCAAAGTCAAGAAAGGATATGGGTAACTTATCAGAAAGAAAAATTGGATACTCGGGTGTTCCATAGATTAAATAGATGCTTTTTTCAAATTGGATTTTCAAATTAGGAGTTTGTTTTCCAAATTGGGTATTTAAATTGGGGTTTCCAATACCCACATTGTACAAGGAATTGGTTTCAAACCCAAATTGGAGTAAGGCATCTAGTTTTCACCGGAGGTTTGGGGTTTTTGGGGAAAGGTGTATGGGGTGGGGATTGAGTGGTGGTAGTGGTTATGGCTGCCGGAGGAGAATGGGGTAAAGGAGACAAAGGGCACCCCATGGCTGAATGTATTGGAAAAGGGGTATTTTCGTCTAATTTAGTACATTTTTAATATATATTCAATATATGTAACTTATCGAATTTTTAACAGGAGGGGTCAATGTGGCCAACGGTTACAGATGAGGGGGTCTTTAGGGAAGCTTTTAAACGTTAGAGGGTCTTTGTAGAAAAATGAAATAAATGAGGGGATTTCCATGGAATTTAACCCAAAAAGTATAACACCCCAAAAATAGTAGTCCATGGAAATACCAAAAAAAATAAAAAAATTGGTATTTCAGAAATACTACCATTTGAAAAAAAATAAAAATGGTAGTCCATGGAAACCCTAAAATAATATGCCCCCGCCTGTCCTATATATACTACTCCATATTGTCACTTGTAGCCAATCGAAACCCTAGGTAATAAGCCCCTGCCGTTCCTATACACTCCTTGTATATGCACTTCCCGGCCTCGCCGATTCCCGCTGCTTCCTGATGGAAATCTCTGCTCGACATACAAAGAATGAGGAAGATGAAGAAGATGGAGAGGAAGATGAAGGTGAAATCATCACCAATCCAAAGTCCAAAAATCGGATCAGTGATTTACCAGAGGTTTGTTCGACTTGTCAACACTTAATATCAGATTTCGCCTTTCCTTTTCTTTATTTCATCGCTGAATCATCTATCTATAGTTCTGTACCAGTTCAAAAAGAAAAAAAACCATCTGTACGGATATGGATAATTTGATATGATTCGCTGGAGCTGTTGATCCGAGCTATCATTGACAGATTAGTTAGATGTAGAAAATGCTTTAACGATCTAACATGTTGAGGTTAATTTTCAGAAGGTGGTCTGTTTTTTTTTTATCCGGAGGTGGTGTTGTCCCTGAATAATCTTTGTCTTGTTTCTAATAACAAAAATCAAGTTAGAATTAAGTTGTGGAAAATTGGGAAAGATTGTTGGGCGGTCAGTTATCCGGCCCAGCACGTAGAATAAGAAGGGCAGATTGAAGTAGTAGTAATAGCTTCTTTTTTAGTGCAACTGTGCAAGATTGTGTCCAACAATAGCAGGGATGGTAACGAAGATGAGATAACTAAAAAAGTCGGAGTTATTTAACCTTACCTAATTACCAATAGACTTCTGGTCTCATATAAGGCTTTGAATCATAACCAATCTGGCTCATGTGGTCCATGGTGTGATTGTCAAATATGTAGTTCATTCGTAGATTAATCCTTCATTTGGTTGCTGAGAATTAGGTGTGGTGTATGTATGTGAGAAGTAGTTGATTGTTTAGAGTTCTTTTTAGTGAAACGCTGGAGAAGACGTGCTGTGGAAGGTGGTTGCTTTCCCTTTAATAATGTTCGCTTATGGTAATTTTAATTGCTGCCAATTTCCTTTTCCTAACGTTAGTTGGAGAGGTCTTTTAATCTCGTTGCGCATTTATAAGAATCAAAGTACTCAGAATATGTTTCATATTTGTGCATGATAGGGATTTTTTCGTAGTTCCACGGTCAACGCAACGAAAGGCTTGTGGATTCAAGGCAGCGGCAGTCAAAGCATTGGGTGTGGCGAACGTGGATTCGGCAAGTAGATCTTAGGCTCGAACCTTTGAAAGCATTGGGTGTGGCGAACATGGATTCGGCATCCATGTGTTTTGGATGTATTATACTCTATTTCAGACCAAAAATTTCTGTGTTGATTTCCGACTGTTGGTACCAACAACATGGTCTGCTAGAAATAGCTATTTCAATTATTGTTTCAGTGAATTACCAAAAAGTTTATGCGATTAGTTGTCCATTTTCGTCTCCATTGTGCTTTTCATTTTTATTTATTTATTGCTAGAATCATCTGTATGTTTGTGGCCTCTATGTATAGCTGCATCATTTAATAAGATTACTCAGTTGCATAAAATGATATGATTGACGCCAAGCCAAAAAAAAAAAAAAGAAGAAACGATTGAATGGAGGAGTTGATGAACTTTTAAAACTTTTATTGTTTTGCGGTTTTGAGCCTGTCATCCAACCTATAAATGGTTACTTTTATCCGAGGGTGTCGAGGTAAGGTGCGATGTTAGACCATCTACAATGGCCTAACCAAAATTAAAAAATCAAAAGTTGATACATCACCTTTTGGCTATCCATTTAAGGGATAGCTATGTCCCCAATGGCATTCTCAAATTTGGATAATCTAAACTTGCCACTCACCTTTTAGAACTACAAAAAACAAAAAAAATTGTGAACATAGAAAATAGTTTTTAAATACAGTTTTCAAACAACTAAAAAACTGTTTATTAGAAATAGAAAATAAATTTTCAAAAACACTTTAAAAAAAAATTATTTCGAAATCAGTTTTTTTTTTTTTTTAAGTTTTCATTTTTGAACAACTATTTCTTTGAACATCAAAAAGTTTTTTAAAAATAATTGATTGAAAACGTAGAGGACGAACCAAATGAAGCAATCTCCGTGCGCATTTACAATAACTTAAGTACTCAAAATAAGCTTCATATTGTGTGCATGATAGGGATTATCTGTAGTTTTACAGTAAACATAGAGGTTGTGCATGATAGGGATCATCTGCAGTTTTATAGTAAACATAGAGGATGTACCAAATGTATGAACTGTTGTTTGCAATTTAAACGTAGAGTAAGATACTGTATTAATTGCGTGTCTCTACTACCTGATGCTTTTGTTTACATCTTCTATTTCAAGTGATATTTTACTCTTGCCTACTGAGGAACAAAGTTTTTTTTTATCTTTAAGGAGCATTCATTTTTATGCCACCGTTGGAACTCTTAAATCTCCTTGTGCATTTACAATACCTGAAGTACTCACAATATGCTTCATATTTCGTGCATGATGATAGGGATTATCTGTAGTTCTATTGTAAACATAGAGGATGTACCAAATGCATGTATTGTTGTCCGTAGTTTAACCAGAGAGTTAGATACCGTATTAAATGCTTGAGGCTACTATTTGATGGTTTTGTGAAGGACGGGAGTGCAAAAAGAGCTTCCATCTCTCGTCTTGATCCTCCTTTTATCCTTGCCCCTCGTGGAGTTTGGCATTGCAGTTGGTGTGTTCAAAAGAATTTACAATCTGGTGTGCATGCTGTGTCTGAAGGAGTAGAGTCCATAGTGGAAGCTAGAGTGGTAGAGTCAGATCATTAAAGTCAGTCTCATGTGCAAATTTTCCTTTTCTCTGTAATTAATTCAAGTTATGTATGTAAATAACACTAACTATTGGCACAAACCACGGTTCATATGCAAAGACACTCGTGCATAGATGGACGGGTATGCATTTTAATTTGTAGGGGTCAGGGCTGGTGACTCATAAACCAGGGCCAGCCACAATTGGTTATCTAGGTGCAGGAATGACAATGAAAGTTGGTTGAACCTTAGTTTAAAAGATGTGTCAAGTTAAACGAAGTGTTCGGTTGGACAATCGTGGTTCCATTAGAATAAAAGTATTGAAAAGAATCATATGAATGTACGTTAATTTAAAGAACTGCTCAGATCAAGGGCAGTTAGGGCTAAGGCGACAAATAATGTTTCTTCTTCTTCTTCTTCTTCTTTCTATTTGACTTTTTTTTTTTTTCTTGGACATCACATTGTTTTTTGGTGATTTGAATTTTATGCACATAAGTACAGATTCGACATTACAACCAGGTTATCTAATTTGTTTGTTTGTTATTTCTCCCCGCGATTTGATAGACGTTTTGCTTCAAACGAGAGAGAAATTGTCTGGAGAAGATGGCGAGTTTATATTATCTAATGTTGCCAATGAAGTTGATAAAGGGGTGGCTGAGACCCGTCCTTCACATTTGAAAGTGCCACGGTATTCACTTTCTCTAGCTCTCAAGTTCGCCCTCTCTTTTGGTCATTCAATATGTGAGATCAAATATGTGTTTTGGGGCTTGAGTTTTACACAATCTATGAAGATTTGCTATCGAACTGTGAAGTGGATTTATTTCGGATTCACATACTTCTATTAATATGCTGGTTATTATGGATCAAAGTATGAAGTGTTCCTGTTGAAGTGTCCTGGGACCAAAATAATTCTTATGTGTTAGCACTAAAAAGGAAAATCATGTCTCTTTTTTTATGAGTGTCTTATTGGGTGGATATGACTTAAATCTGCAAGTTTCCAGGTTCAGTGCGAAAAATCCTAGCATGGAGAATTACCCATTCAAGAACTATCGTATTTTTCATCGCTTTCCATTTTATTCCTTCTGTTTTCTTTGTTTGGAAGACTTTTTTTTTTGTCAATAATTTGATCTTCTGCATTTACATCTTACTATTGGAGTGATCTATGTTGGTGTCATTCATTGCGACTATTTTTGTACTGTACCAGTCTTTTTGTTTACGTAATTTACTATGAAAGAATTCCTCCTAAAGAATGTGATTAATGATGCAGATGAGAGGAACCGAAGAGCGATGTGGTCGATGTAAGCTGCAATGATGAACATTAGACGTGGTGGATGTATGCTGCAATGATGAACAGAGGACATGTTTGGAGCATCTGGCATGAAAGAGGTGGATCTCATTTGCTTTGAATAGCCTTCGCCGTTGGTGACACATGCACTCAAGAGATTCCTGCCAGATGAGCAACAATGGCGGCCTTCAATTGAAACCACATTTGCAAAGAAGGTTAGAAATTGGTGCAGGGGTTAAGTTAGAAAGAAAACACCAAAAAATATAAAGGTGAGAGTTATTTAACCTTACCTAATTACCAATAGACTTCTGCTCTCATAAAAGGCTTTGAATCATAGCCAATCTAGCTCATGTGGTCCATGGTGGGATTCTCCAATATGTAGTTCATTCATAGATTAATCTTTCATTTTGTTGCCGACACTCGTGAAAATAATATTCGTAGAGAACTCAAAATTTGTAATATGTAATATGTGGGCAGAGAATTAGGTGTGGTGTATGTGTGACTGGTAGTTTATTGTTTAGAGTTCCTTTAGTGAAACACCGGAGAAAAAGTGCAGTAGAAGGTCCTTTAAGGATTGATTTCCTTTTAATAATGTTCGCTTATGGTAATTTTATTGCTGCCAATTTCCTTTTCCTGACGTTAATAGGAGAGATCGTTTAATCTCGTTGCGCATTTATAACAACTGAAGTATGCATAATATGTTTCATATTCGTGCATGATAGGGATTTTCCGTAGTTCAACTGTCAACGCAGAGGATGAACCAAATGCGTGGGAGATTGCTTTAATGTCCTTGCGTATTTACAATAACTGAAGTACTCAAAGTACACTTCATATTTCGTGCATGATGATAGGGTTTATCCGTAGTTCCACTGTAAACATAGTAAACATAGAAGATGTACCAAATGAATGCTCTATTGTCCACGGATTAACCGGAAAGTTAGATACCGTGTTAAATGCATGTGTCTATTGTTTGATGTTTTTGTTTACATCTTCCATTTCAAGTGATATTACTCTGGCCTAGTGAGAACATATTTTTTTACCTTTAAGAAGCATTCATTTTAATGCTGTCATTGGAACTCTCCTTATGCTATGTCCATCTTCAGTGGCATGATTTATTTTTGATTGCAGACACATTGATTATTTATCTCTAATGCCATTTCTTGGAAGTAATGACAATTTTTCATATCTCAACCATCTCTCTTGTAGGAAGTAGCATAATTTTCCACTTTTTGTTATCCTCTTAAAAGCTATTTATGTCGTTCCAAAGAGACAGATGATCAATGAGAGAAGAAACACTATTGCTATGTAGAATGTTTGCTTGACTGTTTGACAGTGTCATTTCTTTTACCAGATTGACAAGTTTTGGACCGAGTGCGAATGTTTTCCTTTTGTATGAAAAACACAGGACATTAGATATGCATTCTAATTCATAGGGTGAGGGTCGGCGACTCAATTGGTTATCTAGGTGCATGAATGGCAAGGAAAGTTGGCCGAACTTTTGTTTTGGACCTTTAAAAGATTTGTCAAGTTAAACTCTCGTGTTTAAAAGGCAATGGAGTTCTTGGTTCTTAAATGAAATTTTTCTGTTGATAGCAGGTGGATACAAAGAATCATTATATATACGGGTCAAGGTGGGCAGGACAAGAACTCAAGGCAAATCCGTGTAATCTGTAACGATCCAGACACTACGAATTTTTCTGACGACGTGCCAAATTGGAAACGGTAAGGAACGAAACGTATGGTTTGAGAAATAACACTTCCTTTCGGGCTTGAGAATCTGTATAAAAAAGAAACTGAAACAGAGGCTTCTTGCCACGAGAGCAACAATGGGGAAAAAGAAAAAAGCCCAAAAATTAAGAAGAGATTGGCGGAAACACCCAATTCAAACCCTTGTGGACGGATGTCCTCGGTTTTGAAACACAAGGTTGTTCGGCAGCGGAAATGGGGGAAATGGGCAACCGAGATTCGAGGCCCTTTCATGAACTTGAAGTAAGAGTGATCCAAGGGTGAAAATATGAGTGGAGCCCCAGCAGTAAAGTATGTGTTTATGATGAGTTGTACAAGATTATTGTGTCATGGTTTGATGTGTGTAAATCTGGGTGTGGGGTGTACAAGTATAAACTTCTTAGAATGGCTTGTAAAAAGCAGAAAAGAGGTGTTGTTTAATGCTCCACAGGCCTGTTTTGCTTCCATCACTTCTGAAAACATTAAGCTTGTCTATCTGAGGAGGAGCCTAGTGAAGGGACTATTGAAGCAACCTGGAACCTTGAAAAGGTCTGCTAGAAATAGCTATTTCAAGTATTAATTGTTTTAGTGAATTACCAAAAACTTTATGTGATCAATTGTACATTTTCATCTTTGTGCTGCTTTTCATTTTTATTTATTTATTACTGGAATCATCTATATGTTTGAGGCATCTATGTATAGAGGGATTCTTTAATACGGCTACTCAATTGCATAAATTGTTATGATTGACGCCGAGCAAAAAAGAAGATATGATTGACCGGAGGAGTTGATGAATCTTTTATAACTTTTATTCTTTTGGGGTTTTGAGCCTATCATTCAACCATTAAATGGTTACTTTTTTCTGAGGGTGGCCAGGTAGGTGTGATGTTAGGGCATTGCACCAGACAAGGCAAACCTCTGCCTTTGGGTATTTTACCTCGAATATCACAAATTCTACACTACACTAGACCAGGAAAGTTAAATTAGCTTAGGCGGCGTAGGCTCAGCATGAGTGCGAAGGCACTGTTGAGGAGGCTACCGAATAATTAAATCTCTCTCTCTCTCTCTCTCTCTCTCTCTCTCTCTCTCTTTCTCTCTCTCTCTCTCTCTCTCTCTCTCTCTCTCTCACCCACCCACACA